>VUQI01015096.1:3157-32069 GCA_015106735.1 Paratilapia polleni
AACACACAAATACAATTAAACTACAAGATGTGAGAGATGTGTGTATCTTTCCCCCGTGTCAAAACAGCCAACGCCCTCTCCAGATGTTGATATGTGGACCAGATGGATGCACTGTTTGGTGTCTAGTAACTTCTAATCACAGTTTGGAATGGGAGTGGAACTAGGAAAGATGATGGGGCAGGATGATTGTTCAAAGGACACTTGTTTGATGAGGACAAACTCAAAAGAAGGAAATTGTGCTCATAAGGAGCACTGGGTGTATCAGGGAAGGAGTGAGAGAAAGTTATGCTGTACACTAATCTCCTTCCTGCTCTGTCAGGAAAGGGTCAACTTCCTGCCAGTATCGTGTGACTTGGAACCTAAAAATCAATTTAACATTGGAGCTAAACAAAGCTGCGCTGACCATCACAGGTACCTGGCTTATGGCCAGTTCCATTAACTGTGAGAGTATGTGTGTATCTGTGAACTGGGCCGGTCAAGAGGTTGAGAAGTGCTGTTGTTGACCATGTCTGGTCTACTCCTGGATAACCTGTCTGTGTAGGAATACAGCACAACAGGGATAATAACCAGAATGACATCTAATATGTGTCACTGCCTTTCAGCTGTCTGCTGGGAATTTTGAGAAATGTGTGTGTGTGTGTGCGTGCGTGTGTGTGTGTGTGTGTGTGTGTGTGTTTTAAAGGATAAGATATAAGCTTAATTCAGACAGGAAAGGTAGGGAGGAAGACAGAACAAAGACAAGTAGAAAGCACACAGAAGATTAGATTAACACAAATAAAGAAGAGCATTTAAAAGACATGTTAACAGATGGAAGTATAGTAAATAAGTTCTAAAATGTAAAAAACTAAAACCAATCAACCAAACCCAAAAATTTACAGAATATTATTACAATCTCAGATGTAGTTGTACATCCAATTTTTAGCACTTACTGCATATGTGCTCTGGTAGCATCAAACCGTTGGTTTCTCAAAGATTTCCCAGGCTATATGGGCTAAGCAACTTTTACATGTCTTCCAGACTGGGTATTTACAAGTGTCTGAACCATTTTACTGGGCTCCTATCAGTAAAAAGCTCTCTCTGATTATCTGTTACCTCATGCCAGTGTGTGCATATACCCACACAACCAGTAAAGCAAACCCATTTCTGCTGTTTGTTCCCATGATTTTGCTCTCTGGGTAATTATTTAGGCCTTGTAGTTGGGCTAATCAGGAACTTGACCTTAAGATTCAGACCCCTTTTCATTATAATGACGTGGTAGATTGTTTGCCTGACTTTAGAAGCATTGCATTAAACTGCCCCTAGGGTTTCAACTCACTCTCAGCCCAAAAGGGGCTTATCAACTGTTTCTTTTACGAAAACTGTGGGTTCAGGCATAAAGATTATGGCCACCATTCCAGCTACTTCCCAACTACACACTGGAGGTCCTGTCTTATTGTAGCTAGCAGGATGTCATGAAATCTTTTGCAAAATAAACTCAAGATTCTTGATACCTTGGCTACTTATTGAGTGTCTATGGAAATTACATAACCGATTACATGACAGGGCACTGACTGAGCCCAACATCCAAAGCCTTTTTTTTTTTAGCTAAACTAAACTCATTTTCTCTAGCCTCATCCATAGTTGTATTATATTAACATGCTTAGATCATCTGCAAAAACACTAGTCTTAGTTTTGGTGATTTTAAACAATGTATTTCAGAACAAGCCTCAAATTAGTGTATAGTGAAGTTTTTATCTACACTTACAGAATCCTTGTCGTTAATGGGTAGTAGTGCTTCACTGTGAAGTTGCACTAACACCAACTCTCGCCTAAGACCCTTCCAACCTCCTTTTTCCCTGGCCTATTTTCCCTCTCTTGCAGTTCTAGACCTTTAACTGCCCCAGGAACCCCAGTCAAGGTCTCCCCTCCTCTCAGGAGTCTCTTTTCCCCTCCTGAGATAAAACAAACAAGAAAACAGTCATTTGACGCATCTGTAATCACCTTAGTTATATCCGCTGGAACTGAGGGCTTTTAATTTGCCGTGCTTTTAATTTGTTTTCACAGCAGTTTCGAGCAAATTGAATTTGTTAATTAAAGCAGCAAAATGAAATGCTGAGCATTATTGACGAGATGCTAATTGGGTTAGTGTGGAAATTGGAAGTGGGGGTGAAGTGGGGTGGGTGGAGGCTAACGAGAGGGTTGAGGGAGGAGAGTAGGGCATTTTGGGGTATCAATAGTCAGGACAAATCACATTACAGAACAGCGCAGAAAGGCTACATGCCAAGTGGCCCCGTGGCGGCTGCATTATGATCTGTGTGTGTGTGTGTGTGTGTGTGTGCACGCACAATATATCTCCCTTTTTGGGAAGGCAGACAGTTGTAGTTCCTCCTGATTTCTTTCAAAGACTAATAAACACAACCCTATATACTGTGTGTACAGGTGCGTTCACAAACTGGTGCAGACACACACTGAGTAGAATTTGTCTTTAAAAATAGAGTAATGTACGATATTTTTTTCAACATGTTAAATACTGGAAGCATAAGATGTTTTATAGCCTACCAGGAACACTTTTTGCTTTTCATACTGTTGGCCAAATGTGACAGTTCTATAGTAACAATGTAATTAATGAATCAAATAAGCCCAGAATTATGTGAGAATAGACAACATTATGTGCTCTGTACTTCTAAATGTGTAACTTTATACAACAAAAGCATAGGAGTGGCAAAATAATTGGTTAGTGTTTGATGGTTTAAAATTCAATCACAATCCTCTAACGTGTCACAATCTCAAAAATAAGATAGAGCAGCAAGTTAAGTGAAAAACAAATGCTTACTGTTAAATGTAGTAGAGGCAAGCTTCAATATTTGTAAATCAAATATTGAATATTTTAGCTGCTTTTTCCCTTAAAAGCGGCAAACTGCCAAACCTGATGTACGTGTTGTGCTGAAAGGCAGGTCCAGTCTGGCTTATCCTCATAGCAGTCTGATGGATTTGTGAAGGGGATGCAGGATTCAGAAATGCAAATACACTACAGTACTACAAATCTTATACAGACATACAGGAATCTAAATAGGCTTTACATTTCAGAAGATATTATAAATCCTGCTATTACACTTTTACCATCACAACTGTATGGGTGACCTGTTGTTATGTGCACTGAGCAGGGATTTAACAATTCTGAAACCTAGACCGAAATCAGGTTACAAACATCCACAATATTGTGCTGCAGTGAGATCAGAATAGAGGAGTTTATTTTTTTTTTTGTTCATGAACCAATCAAATGATCAGGCTTGTGGTAAAAGGGCTTTTTTTTTTGCCCAATTTTTTGTTATTCCTCCCCTCTGAAAAACTAAGGTATGAACTGAAACTGTGGCCCAAACATCTGAGTATGAAATAAAACTGTGGTTTTAAAGAACTGATACACCCTTAGCATTAAAGTGACAAATATAACTTATAAAACAAAACAAAGTGCTGCATTTAGTTAGAAACATTTAGACACCGTAGGTGAAGTGATCATCTGTGAAAGCTGTTTATACGATTGCACAAAATCCAGTATCTTTTGTTGCAGCTATGCATACTTGTTTATATTTGTCATGACTGCTGATTCAGCTATGCTGCAGCTCACTCTTTAAAGCCATGGGGTCTCAGTGGATCAAGGGGATTTATATGCTTGTTAGTCAAACATATACTCCACCCATTTATCCCCATTTATACTCAGTGAACTCAGTCTGCAGGTTGGTGAGTGTTGGTGTGAGTATTAATGGCAAACAATGCCAATCTCCTCCCTGAACTGTGCCTGGTTCACTTTTAAACACCAGTATTTTTCTGTCAGTGTTGAGGATGTCTGTAAATACAGACTGTTCTAAGGTGGTTTAATAAGGTGGTGAGCCTTCCCTGCTAAATTAATACAATATTTATTTATTTATTTTTTATTTAATTTATTAGTGTGTGACATCATTATAAATACTGAAAAAGCATTGTATAGCCCATCTAGTCCATCTGCACTAAAGCACACCTCAAGCACTGTCACAGTACTAGAAAAAAAAGAAATATCAGAAATGTTATAATGAACATGGAATTGTGATCTTTTTGTATAAAAAATACTAACTGAGGACTGCTGGGAATGTGTTGCCCTGAAGAACTTCTGTGAAGTGGAGTAGACAGAAAGAAACTCAAAGTTTTCTATTTCGATTTTAATAAACATTATTAATCTTGTTAAGAAATCCTTAGTTTGCAAAAGTTCTACTAAAATGAAGTCATTAATATCATTAGATGCTCTCATCACACTCCCTTAAGGTACATACATTTATACACCCCAAATCGCAATGTGCAATTCTTCGTTCTTCTTATTACAAAGACTCCCTCAGCAAGAGTACCTACTATACCTCTTCATGTCAGGTCCAGGTAATGGGATTTGAAGACCTCTGGCTGAACTAGTAGGTCCCTAGAGGTGCCCCACTAACCATAGTCCCACTACCCACTAACGTGTGGATAAACCTTTGGGAGGTATGATGGCTAGGGGTCGTAAACCCTGAGCTTGAATCTGCAGAATCATCCTGGGACAAGCACAGGCCATGTCCAGCAGACCGAATGTCTTACAGTCTCCTTCAGCTTAAGCCAGTTCAGGTTTGCCATAAGCTTTCATGTAAGTGTATGTTTGCCTGATGGAGTGAAAATGGCAGTAGTAAAGACTGTGCACCCACATCTTCTCCTTGATCTCCTGCGAGTACCTGTCTGGGAGTGCCAAACCCAAACCATGCACATACGCATGATAGAGGAGTGCATCTCCTCAGCAGATGGAGCAGTGTCTCTCCTCTGCAGTTTCCATCATGTCTCAGCAGGCACATACTGTTCACCATTGGTGGGAAAGGACCAAGGACCTCCTAAAGTGTTGGAATGTAAACATCAACCATATTGATAATCTGGCACTCAGCAGCTACCACCGACACATCACGTGGCACTAGCGTAAACAATGCTGAACCATCCCCACAATAGACACCGCAGCTATAGTACACACTTATAGAAAGGCACCTTTGCAAAAACAAGGGAAACTGCAAACTCTCCAACCCGACTGCCTAACTGCCTAGTATGAAACATTACTTCTTAACCAGCTCATTGACCCTTCAGAGCTCTGCTGAGCTGTTCAGTTCTAAGACCACTCATCTCCCTCCGGCTAACTTGGCCCAATGCACTACTAATGAGAAGAATTCACTCATTTGGCTTGAAGGACAGAGTTGGGTTCAGAAGAAGACAGGAATTAGAGGAGAAATGGGATGAAATAAGGACAGGAAGGACAACAAAGTAAGATTAGAAAAAGAGACAGAAGCTGAAAGATCGGAGAGAGTTGTTCAGAATTGAAGGAGAAAGGAAAAAGATGGAAGAGAGGACAGGAGTGGGAGATGAGCAGCATGTTCGGTGAGGTACTGAGCAGTGGTTGAATTACAGAGGTGATTATAGTACTAATTACAAGCTGAGCCGCTTCATTGATAAGGTCCCAGCCAACACCTGACAATTCTTACTGCCATAGTGTGTTATGTTGAAAATATTCAAGCAGGGTGTGTGTGTGTTTATTATGAACATAACCTACTAACCTTTCTGTAAGTGCACTCTCCTTTCTATCAAATATAGAAATGGTGATCTATGCTACCACTAAAAACAGCAGAGAATATTAGTATGAATTATTGATCAGTCAATCAATCAACTGATCAGTCTTTAAAAAAAAAAAGAAAAACATCAAAGTGGAATTTCTTCCCAATCTACAGGATTTAAATATACACATACATTATTGATGTTACAGCCAGGAAATTATAAAACCACACTAGTTAGCTGGGCGTTTTAATTTAAACTTGAGCTTCCCAGCTATCTAACTATAACAGTTAGCTAGCTTAGCTAATGTAGGTCTTATAAGTTAAATAGCTATCAGTAAAGAAAATGACACGTGTGCTGTTATTCACAATGAGACTATCCATTTAGTTACGAAACATAATTAGGTTTCAGTATCAGTTCCTAACCTATTCCTCTCTTTACGTTGGTGCCATCTGCACTGTCTGACTGAAAAAGAGGGAGCTGATCTGCAAGGGTTGCTTATGGAGAAACGCATTAACAGTACAAAGGGAAACCCTGTGAAACAGCTAATATTTCCTACCTGCATTTTATATAGTCTATGTTGCCATTTTTGCAGAGTTATTAGACAAAGAGTTATTAGACAAAGCGCTACAAGTAAAAACATTTTCGCCATTGTTGAAGATGAAGTATCTTCCAGTGTCACTGAAGAGTTACTGTGGATATGACTGCATGTTCATATTTACCATATAAAACAGTAAGAAAATCATTTACCAATCTATTACCTCTGACGCTCAAGATTTGATGATTCAAAATTGCATGTTCAGTAATTTGTTACTAGATTGTTGGGTTCACACATTTGCAAAGGCACAGTATATGCACTCTGATTCCAAGGTGTAAATTAAACCTGGATAAAGTCTAGACAGAACATGCAAGCTATACAGTTTTCTCTTGTTGCATAACTAACAGTACCCTTTTTTTTCTTTCCACTTCATGTTCTGGACTGCTCATTAACACAGTTAAGTGTTTTTGTTGTTGAGTGTGGGCTGATATTTGTCATTTGTGACTTAACCAACTGCTTTTATCCACCAAAAGCCCAGCCTGGCCTAAGGTTATGGATCTGTCCTTGACCACTCTGCCAAACAAATTAAATACCCTGTACAGCATTTCTATTTCTACCAATTCTAACACATAATAACCCATTTGGAGAGGGTGAATCTGAATGCTATTCACAGTCCCTATTACTAAATGTCCTCATCTTAGAGAGTGCACTCAGCAATACGAATCAACCTGAAAGGGATTGAATTGTGGGGCACCACTGTATTTTATCCTGCCAGTAAATATATCTATCTTGTTCATAACAATTTGCAGGTCTGTGTTTTGTAATCATAAAACGGATAAGTTTGGGAGAGATATGAGAGCCGTTCTTTTAAGAGCGCTGATTACAGCAGGCACCATCTGCGTGGAGCCCACAGCTGCCTGCCTCATCAGAATACCTAATATTCCAATGGAGGGGCTCTAAGTACCTGGCAAACCCAAGTAGATAGATAACAAAGAGCCTATTAAATAACGGACAAAGTGGCCTGTGAAGGTAGGGGTGGGGGATATGGGAGTGTGTGGTGGGAATTAGTCTTTTAGTTCCACACACACTCTGAGATGAGATAGCCCCGAGTTCTAATTAAAATTCTCATTCCCATCTAAGGTGGTAATTTTGATCTGAGAAAGAGTGGAAAGTTTGATGTCTTGCAGACAACCTGCTTCTGTTCCTTCTCTTGCTTTCTCTCTCTCTCTCTCTCCCCCGTATTTCTCTTTGCGTAGTCTTGATCAAAATCAATGTTATCTGCCCAACCTGGTAATTCTTTCGTGCCCTTGCTCACCCTCAAAGTCATGTTGGAGCTATCTAATTTACAACAAAAAAAAAAAAAAGGAAAAAAACCCTTCTTCAGAGTAATATTCACATTTAAAAATGTGAAATGTGGAAGAATGGGTGTCCAAGGAAGATCTGCAGACAGCA
Source organism: Paratilapia polleni (assembly GCA_015106735.1). Classification (NCBI taxonomy): domain Eukaryota; kingdom Metazoa; phylum Chordata; class Actinopteri; order Cichliformes; family Cichlidae; genus Paratilapia; species Paratilapia polleni. Next base: position 10,713 of record VUQI01015096.1, read on the forward strand.
GCAAAAAGGCCAATTTAAAAATCCTGTGATGCATCCTTTAATGGAAAGGCAATACGGTTATGGTAAGTTCCAAAACAATTACAAAATTTCTGCCACAAACACATTTTGCTATTCATGAGTTCATGTAATAGAGTTAAGAACTAAAGAAAAGTATAATCAAAGACAAACTCACAACTTTTTTGATAGTGGATTTATGGTCTGAGAGTGATTTGTCTGTGGTAATGCCTCTTCAGTGTCTCAGATTTTCTTGTTTTCCATGTTTTACCTGTAGACAGCTGGTCTACAGAAAAATCAGCATTCATTATTCATTAATTATTTTAGAAATAATTAATTTTTATATTTTATTAACGATTTATAATAACAAGCAATTATTAGTTGCAGGTAACCAGAGCAGCTGAACACACCTTACTGTAATCATGTGTGTAGCCAGACATTCAATTGCCCCACTGATCAGACAGAGATCAGGGCATAGGGCATACTGTATATATTAACATCTGAACCCTTAGGGTACCTTGTGCACAGTGAGATTTAAATCCTATATTTATAGCTGGTGATAATACATGCCCATACCAGGTTTATTTAAGTTGCAGACATAGAAAAAGAAGCATTTTGAGGTGCGATCACGCATAAATAATCTAAAACCATACCAGACCAACAAAATAAGATTGTGGATACAAGTGGGCTTCCTCCAAAGGGAGTCTGGGCCCAGCCTAAGGCATAGGGTGAGAAGCTTATTCATCCAGGAGGGTCTCAGAGTAGAGTAACTGCTCTTCACATTAAAAGGAGCCAGTTGAGATAGTTCAGGCATTTAAATGAGATGCCTCCAGGATACTTCATACCTGAGCTGTTTTGGGCATGTCTAAGTGCAGAGAGACCCTGGGACAGAACCAGGAGATGCTGGAGAAATTATGTTTCTTGGTTAGTCAGGGAAGGCCTCCTAAACCCCACAGAAGACCAGGTGGCAGTGGTGGGGGATAGTAAGACCTGGGCAGCTCTGCTTAGACTGCTGCCCCTGTGAGCAGGATAAGCAGGAAAAAAATACATAAATAAATGGATGGATGGACCTGATTTGAATTTGGCTGATCTCCCCTTAAAAACTGTGACCTTGTGCACCTCTGGACAGCTTCTCATTCTCACTACTTGCATACATTTCATTGTGGATCTCTAACTTGAACATTTCAGTTTAGTTTGAAACTCTAGTCTTCATGTGAAGGGACATCACTAGTGTTTTAGTGGAAGATCTGCTGTGTTAACACCTAAAGGCAGCATATCAGGTCAGGAACATGACCAGGAGCATGCTTGTCCTTTTTTGGCCACACCAACACAATCTCATCACCCACCTGACATGCCAGATTTTACACCCTGCAACTTTATCCATTTACCCAAAATAAAACAGAAGTGGAAGATCTGTGCTCTGACACATGAGAGGGGAATCAATGTACACTGAAGATGAGCAAGTGCAAGTAGTCAGAACGGCATTTCCACTGGGCGATCTAAAAATAGCAGAAGCACTAAAGTGCTGCAGTGCTGCCAAGCAGACTACCTATAAATGGTGATCGGACAAATTCAAATAAGGTATGAGTTTAGATTTTTTATGCGCAAAGTTGTGGAAATTTTCCAGTCCATTGATTTAAGGTTAGATCAGGGACAGACAGACAGAGAGATACTGGATGGAGGGAGAGCATATACTCATGCATGCTTTCAGATTGCAACTTGTTTTGTTACTTATGTTTACTGAAGTGCAATAATTTTTTTTCTCACTATCTAATAGTCACTCTAAGCCTTTCCTCTTGCTTTTCCCCTTTTCTCTGTCCTTTTTTTCCAGCTCATTACTGGAGGAGGCAAGACAATGGATCACTGTGACAACGCCAAAGTTATCATCACCTTGCTTGATTATACTTCTTTGGTGCTTTTTTTTTTTTCCAGCATACTTTGCGAACACACACCTACGAAAATACACATACACACACAGACACACACACAGAACATTTTCTCAGATGAGCAGGCTGCCGGGGGTAGTGTTAGGGGGCTAACTGAATAGCCATCACTCTGATAGAGCGCCTTCATTGAGGCTGTAAAATTAAACAGCCAATTTCACCTGGTAATTGGATAGTGAAATATTTGTGGTCAAACTCCCTGCCATGAGACAGTAGCAGGGAAGAGAGTGAAAACAGTGCAGATCATCACATTTAACGGTCACAATGGTGAAGAATCTGCCAACTTTATACGACACCATATTAAGCTAGTATCCACTTGTAGATTAACTTGCTTTCAGAATGAAAACACAGATAATTTTCTCACATTAAACAGCAACACTTTAAAACATGGTTGGATAGGCGATGGTGTTGGTATTCACAGTAGCACAAGTTAAATGATACATTTCTCAGGGTCAGACATTAAGAATTCTTTCTGTTAGTCTCTTCCAAGCTGTAAAAGCAGAACCTTAAATTGCCATAAATATACGCTAATTAACAGGCTGAAGCTCCTGTGAAGTTTTTCACCCTGCTCACACATATTGCAAAAATAGCATTTACAGTACAGTGTAGTTTTTCTTAATTACCAGCATATGAAAGCGGGAATAAGGGGGCTATATACCAGCAGATGGTAATACCTCAGGGGTTGAGCTTCTTCTTTCTCAACATACTGTGTTTGCCAATATAAACTACGGAGACGCCACCCTTGGGTGATATGAACTCTGCGTCAAGGAGTGAGTGCCTTTGCTAGGATCAAACACTCAAATGAGCCGTGATGATGAGCCTGGTGATACATGCGGCTGTCTCCAAGCCTCAGCCACAGAGGGCTTTCTGCATCAGCCCATCCCTCCTTCTCCTCACATTCGTTGCCCTTAACCTCAGGCTCTAATGTTTGAACTTACTCCAGAAGACTTTTACATTTTTTATTTAAGATTTTCAGTGGACCACATGCTACTAGGTTAATTGGTACTTTTATATTTTTGACTGATGTGGCAGGGCCCATTGTAATGACTGGTTGTGGAAAGTGTCCAACAGCAGTGGTTGCTTTTTCCAAATGTCTAAAATAACGTGCATCTCAACAGAAGGTTCTTCACTCTTGTGGCTTTGTGAATTATGACTGCTGTCTCTGAAAAACAATGTAAGTAGTGTTTGTAGCGCTGTAAAAGCTTTTAGGGATAAGGACACAGTGGATAGTTTGCTCAGACTGTGTGACTTTGATATGCTTGTTTGTTCTCCAGTTTCTCCCAACATTAAAAGTGTTTCTTATTACAATGACCTTTAAATGCAATTCAAACCTTAATATACATTCACCAGACACTTTATTAGGTACACATTGCTAGTACTAGGTTGGAACCCCTTTTGCCTTCAGAACTGCCTTAATTCTTCATGGCACAGATTCAACACGGTGCTGGAAACATTCCTCAGAGATTTTGGTCCATATTGACATGATAGCACAATTGCTGCAGACTGTTGGCTGCACAAATCTTCCGTTCCATCACATCCCAAAGGTGCCAAAGGCCATTTGAGTACAGTGAACATTGTCATGTTCAAGAAACCAGTTTGAGAAGATCTGAGCCTTGTGACATGGCACATTATCCTGGCAGAAGCAGCCATTAGAAGATGGGTAAACTGCGGTCATAAAGTGGTGGACGTGGTCGGCAACAATACTCAGGCTGATGTGGTTAAATGATGCCCAGTTGGAACTAAGAAGCCCAAAGTGTGCCAAGAAAGTATCCCCCACAACATTAGACCATCAGCAGCCTGAACTGTTGATACAAGGCAGGATGGACTCATGCTGTCATGTTATTTACACCAGTTGACCCTACCATCCAGATATCGAGACTCCTCAGACCAGGCAATGTTTTTCCAGTCTTCTATTGTCCAATTTTGGTGAGCTTGTGTGAACTGTAGCCTCAGTTTCCTGTTCTTTGCTGACAGGAGAGGCACCCAGTGTGGTCTTCTGCTGCTGGAGCTCATCTGCTTCAAGGTTTGACATGTTGTGTGTTCAAAGATGCTCTTCTGCATATCTTGGTTGTAACCAGTGGTTATTTGACTCACTGTTGCCTTCCTATCAGCTCAAAGCAATCTGGCCATTCTCCTCTGACCTCTGACATCAATGAGGCATTTTCACCCACAGTACTGCTGCTCGCTGGATATTTTCTCTATTTCAGACCATTCTCTGTAAACCCTAGAGATGGTTGTGTGGGAAAACCCCAGTAGATCAGCAGTTTCTGAAACACTCAGACCAGCAACAACAACCATGCCACATTCAAAGTCACTTAAATCACCTTTCTTCCCCATTCTGATGCTCAGTTTGAGCTTCAGCAGGGCATCTTGACCATGTCTACATGTCTGCATTGAGTTGCTGCCTTGTGATTGGGTGATGAGATATTTGCATTAATGAGCGGTTGTACAACGAACAGTATACCAAACAAAATGGCTGGTGAGTGTAGTGGTGGCAGATCAGAAAACAGTCACAGGAATTATCTTTATAACAAACAACTGAAAGGAGTTTCTTAATAATGCATGCTAGTACTAACAAATCAGGCAAGACTGGGTTATTACTAATATTTATACAGTTGGCAAAACCAGAGCTGTCAACGGCATAGCATTAATTCAACGGAGCCCTGAGGCCTATTTATTAGCTGATCAGCCGCTAATTGTATTCAGACAGGTGGTTCAGGTGGCCACTACAATCTTACAATAACTCTACTGGTATTGATAAATTTCCACTCACCCCAGTCACCTCCTTATGTACAATTCTTGTATGTGTGTGCTTGTTTCTAAGCATTTGCTTGTCTTATTGAGTGAACAGTTATGTTTCACTGCTGATGTTGGAAAACTACTTTTACAAGCAAAGTTAAATAAATGCAGGTAAATAGAAAGATAAAGATGTTTCTTTTGGTATTGTAGTTCTTGTTCAGCACACTGAAACATGCATGCAGTAAACACTAAGCACTATGGGAAAACCACCAGACAATAACAATTCAGGCTGTTTAACTTGCACATCAACAGTCTAGTCAGCCAACCAGCCAAGCAGTCAGTGTCAGAGATGAGACAAGGCCATAATCCAATTCTGGTTTTTACACGGCGTCATGCCTTTACCTTTGACAGCGTGATTGATGTGTATGTAAATGTGTTTTGAGGAGGGCTGTGAGCAGCTAGTTAAAGCAGACATTTAGGGCTGCTCTGTCAAAGATGAATGGAGGGAAGGAGAGAGAGCGAGGAAGAAGGAATCCAAAATAAAGACAACTATTGATCCATGAATGAAAGAAGATGGACATTGGAGGAGCCCTAGACAAGGCGTTATGTACCTCTCGAGCGTCATTCTGAATTCATGGGAAGGCCGTTTGACATCTACACAATAGCATACTACTGGGAGTCTCTCTCAAACACACACCAAGCAGAAAAAAAGGTTACTCCTTTTTAAATTGTCCTGTCTATTGTCCTCTCCCACCCTGGTCCTTCTTTTCCCTTAACCACTCTGTAAGTCAATAGAGAAAAAGCACTGAACCCTGAGGTCAATACACTAAACAGATAGCAGATTTCTCTCAAGACACAACCAGTGAGTGTTTCTGCCTAGTGTAAAGTGTATGTCTTGATGTGAAAGCGTGTGTTCCTGTGCTTGCAAGCATGCTTTCTTTTTCCATGCTCTCACACATCCCTGTGAGACTGTCATGTGGGTACTAAAGTTTAACAACTTTACAGGAACAATAGGTGACAGGAACCTCAAATCTGCCCGCTCGTTTCCACAGCAACCAAGGAAAGAGGAGGAAAAAGAGTGGGGGTGGGAAGAAGGGGGAAACAAGCCTTCTCGCCATCACTCATGCACACATCCGCTGCTATTTGAAGCCATCAGTCACTGTAGTCAAGTCTTTCCCTTGAAACTTAGCATGCAGGCAGGAGTCTGTGTAACTGGCACCGGTAATCTGTCTGGATATATTGTCAATCTATTATCCTAAGCAGTGTGCTGAATGCATTCATTTTCTGTCCTTCATGATGGACAATTGGGCTGAAGAAAACTTCAAATGATCAGACAGAAATAATAGATTATTTTGAGACAAAAGTGTGAGTCTGGCTGCTGCTAACTTTTTAAGCAGAAAGGAATGAGCAACTCAGACACTGATTTAATTAGATTAATTTAGATGAAACTGATTTGATTAGGTGAAACTGAAACTGAGCCATATTAGCAGCAGGTTGTAACAGGATATGGCTACATAAGAAAGGGACACGATAACCAAAATTAGGTAGTGTAATTAAACTGACAAAGTACTTTTATATTAATGAAAAATATACAAAATTGAGCATATGCATAATGCACTGATCTTGAGAAAACACCACTGGGAACTTCACTTGAAGTTATTGATTCTTTTGGGACTAATGAACAGCGCCTCAATGGTATCAGTGGGATTTAGTTCATTCCTTTTGACACAATTAGCATTTCATCAATATCATTAGTAATGTATTGGAATTAGTTTCTCAAGTATTCTTTCACTATGGCTCATTCTGGCTTGTCTGCCTGCCATTCCACAGACATAACAAGCTGAAAGTATATGTAAGTGTTGCTTACTCATTAAAGCACAGTGAAGGTTTTTTTTTCTTTTTCATTAGAGAGATGGGTCCTTTCAAGCTCTGTCTTCCACAAAAGAATTGAAAAGGGAAACTTGAAAAGAGAAGGCACACGTATATGACATGTCTCAAAAGTATGAGGCAAACAAATGGAAAATGAAGACATTTTTCTTTGAGACTATTGTTGATATTCTTTCTCCCTCGCTATCAATACGAACTCCTGTATAGAAATGGAGAAATGGATTGATGGGAAACAGAATACTCATTTCCTATAAAATGTTTCCACAGCCATCAGATGGCATCAAACAATGAGACAGAAAAAAAAAGAGAAAGAAAAAGGGAGAATTTTTTTGAGAGTGAGAAAAAGAGACCCTACATAACTCCTCGATGCCCTCTTGTGCCCTATACACCCTGCACGCTGCTCTGCTGTGACTCTGATGAAAAGAAGGCCGCAATCCCTTTCAATTTGGCCAGTGAGCCCCAGTCCTGTTAAAGGCAATCGACTGGCTGAACAGAGGCACTATATCATAATATGCAGGTGCAGACGAGCCCGGCAGAAGAGAGAGGGGACACATGGCACCTTAGGAGAGAGAAAGGGACTCTGGCATCCATCTCTCTCGCACTTAGGCTGACACTCAACCATGGGGGAGAAATATACACGCATACACACACACACACACACACACACACAGGCTGTGGCCATGCTGCAGAGGGAGAGCAAGAACACAAGAGGCGAGAGAGAACAGAAAAGTGGAGGAAAAATGGGACCTATCACTTCCTTCATTTTTTTTTTATTCTCACTTCAGGTAAAAAAAAGGACAGACTAAAAGAGAAAAGAAAATGTATTTTGTGCAAGTGGGGAGTGGGATGGCGAAGAAGAGGAGAGGAAAAAAAGACCTGTCTGGAATGAGAGCAAGGTGTTTGTTTGTGATGAGTAAATGCCTCTGTAGGCGTGGGGAGGCCAGTGGCTTGGCTAGAGCTGTTTGTTATCGGGGGTCTCCAGGCCCCCCAGGCGTGCCGAGCTGCTGGCCCAAGTGAGAGGGGCTGAGCCTGGGGGAGGGTGAAGAGTCAGAGCCCTTGCCCAGGGATAGATGAGAGGCCAATAGACTGGCGAGAATAGCACAGGGCTGGAGAGGGTTTTACATTCCACATGAAAAATCTGACTTGTCCTAAAAATATTCAGTTTATTGACATTCACTGCCATTTCCTGCCTAGAGTGTAATTAAATGTCTAGTACCCAAGTGCTGTAACCAAGCCATGTAGCCAATATACTCAACTGCATCTAAATGTTGACTCTTTCAGGCTCTATAGAGTACATCACTGAGTGCTGTACACGGAGACTGAGGACTTGTGGTACACACTTGACATGTAAGAACATAAAGCATTCACACTCTTTCATCCACTTGAGGGGCTATGCTGTACGAACACTGAGGAAATTGAAGCTGAGAGCTTATAGTACAGGCTCGGGTCAACAATTTGATAATATGTGACACCTGATCTGCTTCATACAGAATTCTTAACACACACAGGGCTGAGTGGTGAGGTCTGTAACTGCAGGCAAGAATAAAACTGCATGAAGTCTGCAATCATACAGTTTAACCATGACCTGTCAGTTATGTTTGCCTTTGGCTTCAGCTCATCACTAAAGATATCTGGTTGGATCATCTGAGGCTAAAAGTAACCTAACACCAAACAAATCATAAACTACAGTATACACTTCAGATTTCATAGAATTTCCTCTTTGAAAAGTTTTAATAATGGTGAAAATAAAGTAATGACTAGGCTCCAAACCATGGTTTCCACAAAATGGTCATTGTTCATTCAGCATATACTGGCAACATCATAAACAATACAGACAAACAGGAACATACTTTAAATCTCTTTTATTTGTTGAATCCAATTTGGATTCAACATTAAAAAGTGAAACGATGAAATAAAAGTTTGCCACAGCCTCTTCACCACCTGCTGCTGTTTAATTATCAGCAAACTGAGATTCAACATCATACCTGACACCTCATATGCTGCCTACACTCCAGTTAAATTGTTTGAACAACTGTCCTTGCCCTTGCTGATTTTAAACAAGCAGCACACTGGGAATTACAAAAAGATCACAGTGCAGAATGCAGAAGTTATGTCTAAAACCAGACACGCACTCCTTTCCTCTAATCTGATGGCATCTAAACATGTTGGCGTCGTGTCTAAATGAGGACCCTGGTCACTTTTCTGTAAAAGTCGTGGGGTTGGCCATAGTAAAATTTTGTATGTCTGAACTACATGCAGTCACATTAAGGGAAACAAATGCAAGAGACTGCACACATCTCTAGTGCATCTGCGTGAGTTGCTTAGCTCACTGGAAAAAGACCATGATTGTTTTGGGGGGAATGATCTAAACAAAAATAACACAAGAAAAAACTTCTCCAGAAACATACAATGCTGTGCAAAAGTCTTGAACCACCCTTCATTGCTTCATATTTTGCTAGAAAAATGGGAAATAGGTGCAGCGATTTACTGAAACATGTGCAAACATAAATGGAAATACAGTATATAAGGTAAAAACAGAGTTTGTACAATTCTAACGACCTTGAAAGTTCATATTTGGTATGACCACCTTTATTCTTCAGCACAGCCTGAACTCTCTTAGGCAGCTTTCTTGTAATTTCTTTAAGTAGTCTTCAGGAATAGTTCTCCAGGCTTCTTGGACGACATTTCAAAGCTCTCCTTTGGATGCTGACTGCCTTTTGTTCCGTTCTCTGACAAAATGATCCCACACTGCTTCAATAATGTTGAGGTCCAGGTTCTGGGGAGGCCAATCCATGACTGATAGTGTTCCATTGTCTGTTTTATATCCAGGTATGTTTTTACTGCATTGCCCATGTGTTTGGGATCATTGTCATGCTGAAAAATGAAACCGTTGCCAATCACACGCTTTCCAGATGGTATTGCATGGTGGATCAAAATCTGACTGTACTTTTCTGTGTTCATAATTCCATCAATTCTGACAAGATCCCCAACACCATTGGCTGAAATGCAGCTCCAAACCATGACAGAGTTTTACAGATGGCTGTAGACACTCGCTGTTACCTCTCTCCTGACTTCCTCTATACATATTGGATGATTTGAACCAAAAATTTCAAATTTGGATTCATTACTCCATAAAACCTGAAGCGACTGCTTTTCAGCCAAGTTTAGTTTAGTTTAGTTTTTTAGGCCTGCCACTTTTTCTTTTGTCCTCCACTTGTCCAGGTTCCTCAAATTCTTTACGGACACACTGCACACCATGCAGAGATATGCCAAGTTTTCAGCTAATAGCTCTTTGAAAATCACCACGGTGGTGACAAAATAGTATTTTATGCCTGCCAATCTGTGTTATCTTTGGCATTTTTCATAGATTCAACTAAAGAAATAAGAACAAATTATGTGACAGGCTGCTAGTAACAAAGGGCCTAAAGATATATTTTAAAATTGGTTCATCAAGACCATTTTCCTTGGAAGCAAAATATAAAGAAATGAGGGGTGGCTCAAGACTTTTGCACAGTACTGTATTATGTGGCGTATCTTTTGGATTGAAGATACAAGTTGTGAACATACAACATGGAAAGGCCAGCTGTTAAAATTCCAGTACTTCCGGCTTTTTTGCCAACAAAAGATGATTACAGATAAATATCACTCTTTTAGACTGATTATAACTGAAGCCACTTTCAATTAATTAGAGCAAAACATAATTAAATTCGATAAGACAGTTAAAATTGGACACATTTGATAAAACCAGAATACAAGCGCTACTGAAGCTCTAAAATGTCAAACCTGCTCTTGACTAAATAAGGAATTATTTATACCCAGGCTGCACAGCTGAAGCCTCCATTATATTCTGTAGTAGGAGCCTGAGATCAAATGTTCTTCTATTTCAACACTTTCATTTATACTGCTGTTGATTTTTGTTCACATTACAAGCATCTGTGCCACTGTAATGTGAAGTGTGCATTCTACAGATAGCAACATTCTGCATTTTAGCCTTCAGTATATCACACTCCTCAGAATCCAGAGAAGATAGTGATAGCGAAAGAAAAAGAAAAATGGAGCTAAGAAGCACCTAAGAGCCCTCTGTTATGACTGGTTATCTTGAGATTTGAGAAAACAATATAAAAAAAATGAGGTAGGTTTTATGAAACTACAAATTTCAAGAGCCGCTCAGCATCTCAGATAGTGTGCAACGCATGAGTAGACAGTGCAATAAAGATAAGAGATTTCTTTCAGAGTGGTGCAGAGTAACATTTTATTTTTCATCTTACCTGGATTCCCATTAGCTGCTTCCAACATGACCGCAGATCTTCCCAGGGTAAACACGCAAGATAAACAATTTATAGAACAAGAAGCATACAAAGAGATGTGAAGCAAAACAGAAAAAAAGAGTTTTTATTGTGAGCACAATATAACTCTTGAAAGTCTACTCTCTTTGCTGCAGTGTATTCACCAATACAAAATTTCGGTCGACTGTCTGTGTAACTTTGAAACTAACTTAAACAATTATGAAAATCTAGGGCAGGATAGAGAACAGCTTTGAGAACTGTCAAATCATCTTTTTTTTTGGCACTCACCTCAGGGATCATCCCTTCTCTTCTCTCCTCTTTTGCAACAATAAAACTCATCTACGAACCGTGCAGAGAGAAGTAAAGACTAATTCACACAAAAAGTACTTAGAGTCAGTAATTGAAATAAAGCTCACTTTACAGTGAAATTTTATATATTTTTTAAGTATAAAAATGCAAAATAAAATTCCCAAAGGGAAGCGGAATAATAAGCAAATTGTTTCCTGAAGAAAAAGGCTCATTTAGGGGCCAAATCAAGGTTAGGTCTAGTTTCCAGAGAATGCAAGGGCAAAATTTCTTAAAGTTTTATTCACTGCTCCCCAGTGTACCATGACTATCACAATATCATCTGATGGGCTTCATTTTCATGTGTGTCAGTATGGCTACACAGTTCTGGCTCATCTTCTATGCTGACATTAACTTTCCTCTTTCTTCTTATTTTTAAAAAGGTTTGACCTGATGGAGTCTTCTTCCAAACAGAGCTTGGGACACTGCTATTAGTATATACAGCATATTGTAGTCTGCAGACAAATTATCCTACTGATACCAAACAATAATGTAACACTTTATGAATTACAATTAGGCAAAATTCAATATTTAACTTATTCAGTAAGTAAGGCAAAGGATCACATTAAACTCCTGGCTGTGCCCAGAGTGCTTTGTCCAAGCCAGTGTCTGTTGTTGGTTTTCTAGATCACCACCACTCAAACACTACTCAAGCTGCTGCAGTCCACAGCAAATGTCCTGATGGCTGCTGTGGATATTAATTTCTTTCAATACCCACTGATCAAGTTTCCAACCAAATATGTGACACATTGTCTTCCTCTGAAAGTTAACTTGTTTATTTATGTATTTATTTTTTAAAAAGTACATCTATAGTACATACAGAGGTATCAGTTCATTAAATGTACAGTCATGGAGAGAAAAGAAAGTACACCCTCTTTCAATTCTAAGATTCTACATATCAGGAAATATTAAAACTAATCTGGTCCTTAGCAGGTCTTAAAATTAGTTAAATACAACCTAGGATGATCTACAAAACAAGACATTACACCATTACACCATGCCATTATTTATTTAACAAAAACTAAGCCAAAATGCAGAAGCAGTGTGTGAAAAACTAAATACATGCTTACTGCTTCCACATGAATTAAGAGGGAAAGTAACAGCCATTCGCAAATGGTAAACATTCAAGGCAATGCTCAGAGAAATTGTAAAAAAACCCAAGAGTTAAATCTCAAAACTCCACAGGTGTCAGTTAGCATGTTAAATGTTAAAGTTCATGGCAGTACAATTGGACAAAGACTGAACAAATATGGCATGTTTGGAAGGGTGGCCAGGAGACAGAATCTTCTTTCTAAAAAGAACATGGCAGCACAGCTTAGGTTTGCAAAGTTACAAAACTAACCACAAGACTTCTGGAACAATGTCCTTTGGACAGGCGAGAGGCAAGACCAAAGTGGAGATGTTTGGACATAATGCACAGCACCACTTTTGGCGAAAACCAAACACAGCATATTAGCACAAACACTTCATACAAACTGTCAAGCACGGTGGTGGAGTGATGATGATTTGGGCTTGTTTGGCAGCCACAGGATCTGGGCACATTGCAGTCACTGAGTCAATCATGAACTCCTCTGTATACCAAAGGATTCTAGAGTCAAATGTGAGGCCTTCTGTCCAACCACTAAAATGTGGCCAAAATTGGGTCATGCAACAGGACAATGATCCCAAGCACAGTAGCAAATTTACAACAGAATGGCTAGAAAAGAATCAACGTGTTGCAATGACCCAATCAAAGTCCAGACCTCAACCCAATTGAAATGCTGTGGCAGGACCTTAAGAGAGCTGTGCATAAACGCCTGCCTGCAAACCTCAATGCGGGCATTCATTTATGCACATTTGTTTAAGAAGCAACATTGACAAAGGGTGTACTTTCTTTCAGAAATGTAGCTGTTCAGTTTTTATAAAATTAGTCTCTTACAGAAGCTTATTCTTGCATTATTCTTCTCTGACTGACCTTTTTGCTTCATGATAAAAACCTTAGGTATTTTTAAACATTATTTGAGTGTTCAACAAAAAACTTCTCCAGTGCAATTGGTGTCCAATGTTCCCTTAAATAAACAGCTGTTCAAAAGCTTCAGCTCATCCTAGAGGAACCACGGTATACCCTCCACTGTCATGCCCACTTTACGTTGAACTTCATAACTAAGAATTTGTGTGCAGCTCTCACTGAGTATCAGAGTTTCTGCAAATCGCTCGCAGCAGTGGCCACAACTTCATCTGAAAACTCCCACAGCACCTCCTACAGAAAGCCTAAGGCACATCGTATGTAGGTGGTGTCCAAATCCACAAATCAGGTGAAAAGTGGATTAGGAAAACTGGTTGTGCCCAGAGTTAAAAAAGCAGATGAAATGTAACCTGAGAGTCACTTTGTTGGGTTTGTTTATGTCTACATGGCAAAACAGATCCAGATGATCCAGATGATTTATTTCTTCACAAAGATGAAGAAAGCTGCAAATTCAGCTTCTAATTCCCCATGGATTAATCATTATTGGGGATGCAATCTCTACTACAAACATTCATCTGATCTTTTTCTATTATAAATAGTATGAGTGCAGCTTTAACAATTATTGTAATATATGTACAGTATATAACATGATACATCCAACAAGCCTCGGTGCTATGAGATGTAACATACTAATGCAAGCCTTACATATACTCATGTTAGGTGTTGTTCTGTCAAATTGCATTCAATGTAGAATTGTATAAAGTAAAAGAAACCATGTAGTATAAAGCTGGTCCAAAACTCTTTCAACCTTTTTAACTGCAGAATCTTTTGATTTTTTTTTTTCCACATCTGCAGACTTATCTACGGATATTATCGAATCTCCAGTGGTTGGATCCATTAGAGTAAATGACCTTTAGCAGGCAGAGGCACTGGTACAGCTACTCATTGTTATCATAATTAGCTCTGACTCTGACTGCGTACATGAACACTGATTAGACTGAACAACACTGCCTTGAACTTAGTTTGGGGTTTTGTGCAAATTAACAACCTTGAAAATCTCATAGCCTGGAACATAGGAAGTGGCACAGAGAGAGAGACTACTTTTAATGCCAAAACTGTGCTTTGGCTCTGATGTAAATAATATTTCCTCTAGCCAATTTAAGCTGTTGTCAGATTTTTATATATGTATGTATTTTTTGTAAGTTCACCTAGTTAATACATGATAAACTAAACAGAGGTGGTTATTTAAAACATTACACTAAAAAAAAACTGTCAACAGCAGGTCAGCTCTTGAGGCAAAATGAAGGCACTGAAACAGTGTCAGTTACAAACAGCATCCATTATATGCCTCGCAACCTGGGAATTAAGAGTGATAACTTCAGACATTTCAACCTAAGCCCCATAGTGTGCTTATGATACCAGCTGTCATGCAAAGGCACCTGCATGTTGCGTTGTGACCAAACTAATGTCCTGAATGTGATGCTGTCATACCAGCTGACTGCCAGAGTACAACTGACAGAACTGCCTTACAAGTGAATAAACAAGCTGCATTGATTTGATTCTCCTGATTTACAAGTGAAACACTGACTAATCCCAGGTACCCACTGTCTTTAAATACAGCATCTGCAGTTATTTTTATGCAGTTAACCATAAAGCCTTTGTCAGTTCTCATGATCCTCCTACCCAGCAATCACTGTCACAGCTGATTTCAGGAGCGGAGCCTCAATGAGGATAATGTCAGCAAACACAGGGGCAGAGACAACTGACAGGTGTAACTAGGTGGATATCTGCACTGACAAGTTCATAAACTCACAGTGACACATACAAAACTGCTTAAACTCCCTCAACCACACGTACCCAATATTTGACTTTGAACCAAATTCGCCCCTAAGCTGTGACAATGAGAGGAATCACGGGGGAGGATTGACAAAGGCAAATGTTTACTCTCCATCTCATGAATAGAACTGCTTAATCTGATGAAACCCTAAGACACACAGCACACCATTCCAAGAACACCTTCCCTCATCTCCTCCTAGTAGCAACTGTTTCACTCTTGACTATGCTATACCATCTAGTGGAGTAATCTGGTAGAGCAGGAGGTGGAGGAGAGCTGTGCAGCTCAGGATGAGATCTCAGTATTGATAAAAAAAAAAATAAAAAAACAAAAAACATACTGACATCAAGCTGTATCAAGATGTGCCTGTGAGTATGAGTGAAAAGCTTCTCCACACTGGTATTTCCTAGAAGAGAGGTTAATGTGGGTGGACCCTGCCACTGTTTGCATGACAAGAGCCCAACAATGCGCTCGGAGCAATTCTCTGAGGTGTTTTGACTGAGATGAATTATTGTACTGTGAAAAAAAACAACAACACAGCATCTAGCTGGGGAGTAAACACGATACATTAATGTCACAGCAGTAACATAAACACCTGTACAGAGAATGTGAAAGCCACTGTGAGGAAGTCACAGAACATTTCATTCACCACCAGGGGGAGCAGTGATTAGCTTCATCCTTGCTGTCAATAGTTCAACAGAATGCTGGCAGAAAATTACATGACCTAGAAAACATAAGGTGAATACTGTGAATGTTCAGCCATCTGTGAGCATAGAAAAGTTTAAGAATTCAGACAGCAGGAGTGCTGGGTCATGTCACAGGAAACCCAGGACTGCCTCAACAGTGAAAACCACTTCAAGGAATTGTTTGTTCCAGTTACACACAAATTCAACAATCCTATAGTCACACTTAGCTTTTGTGTCACTGCCTCTGAAGTGTTTAAACAATCACATGTAACTTATTAATACTAGTGGTGAGACTTTAAAAAATAAATCACAAATCTAGGCATGAGCCACATGGGTGTATGCTTTTAAAAAGAATCCAACCCAAATCAAAAATATTGCTAAAACATCAGTTTTAATCCTCTCTGCAGACTCTCTCATCCTGCATTCCTCTTAAAATATCCCTGACTTCCTCCCTTTTTCACTTAAGTATCAATTTTATTTTTCATTTCTATATCAATGGACAGATTATATTTCTCACAAAGTTCTATCTTCTGTAGCTGCCACAATTTGTAACAGCTATCAGACTTTTACTCCATGTACACTTCAGTAAAATATTTGAGGTAGTCAGTTCATAGTGGGATTATTGTTTTTCTTGTTTTGTGCCTCTCACAGATGATGGAGTGATTCTACCCCGCTGTCATACCAGAATACATGTTATTTATTTTCATGTGTCCTTAGATGCATTGCTAAAATATGAGAAAACTCATTTTCTAACTACATGAAAAAACTATTGACGTTTAACCTTGAAGTGTAAATACAGCTAGAAAGCATGGTATGTCCTTAGTGCAGCATGTCTCTACGAGCTTGTTTCAGTGAATGAATAGTGAGGTCTCAGAGGGCTCTAGGCTAACTGTCCTGTTCAATCCAGCCCAATCAAGTCTGGTCGGGTCTAATGCTAAATCTCTGCTAGACCTCTGCTGTGAGTGGAAGGCTCTGCCAGTGGAAGAGCATCCTAAACAGCTTCAATGCCAGAGGAGCCAGACTGTGAGTAATACTTTAAAACAGAGCACTTACCTAAGACAGGCATCCAAAAGAGCCCGAGGGGAGGTAGTGGAGCCCAGAGGAAAGCCACAATTGGGGGGAAAGGTGACGAAGGAGGATATCAAGCAGGAGCAAGGTCATGGAGGACGGTTCATTCAATGAGGAAGAAAAGGAGAAAGAGAGATAAATATTTACTATGTATAACAGCTAAAACCCAAAACAGCATTACGATCAGTACTTTCTTAAATAATGGTAGATTCTGTCATTTTTAAAGTAATCTTTTTAGTAATTTATCTGGATTTTCTGCTTTCATTATAGATTATATATTTTTGAGTGCCAGACTGCTGTTTAGAAGTGATATATTGTTCCCTGAGGAATTTGATATTTTATGATTAATCTAAATTATTAACAAGACAGAAAAAAATGCCATCATTCCCTGACTCAAACTTTATGATTTACTTTATCCATCCAAAGTCTGCTGTCACTAATGATCACAAATGAATTGAAGTCACAAAGTACAAACTGCTTCCTGCATGGCAAAGTGGAACTTATGAAAAGTTTGTCTCCTGATCACATAATTTCACAAATTTCAACTATAAGAAAGTGCCTAAAATTGACTTGTGAGGATGATTTTGATTCCTACTTTTATGCCTATGCATCTGTAACAAGTAAAATGTAACAGGAATTAACGTTGTGGCTAGCAAAGGTCGGCAGTTTAAAAGAACGCAGAAAAGTGAACATTTGACCTTAAACAGAAGCTTTGCTGGAAGCAGCAGACATACCGTGAACACAGAATAAAATCCTATCAAAACTTATGCAGTCTAAGCAGATTTGCTTCCATGACTAAAGCGACAACAGCAATGCCAAAGCACACATAACATGAAACTTGTGTTCGCACATGCTTGGATGCTGCTACAGTATGTTATTTTGAGAGTACATAAAAACTAAGCGAGGAAAATCATGAGGGACAAAGAAAACATGTCACCTCCTGTTGAATTATTAAGGTCTGAGGGTTTGGTTGTGAAATACAATATTACCATCTGCTCAGTATGAAGACCAACACTATAATTCTGTTACTGATCAACAAACTGTTCTGTGTGTGCTCCTTCGTTCTTTTCTCTTTTAGACTTTGTAAGCAACCCAAAATTGAAACACCTGAGACCTCTTGCTCTCTCTGTGCCAAAAATTTAAAAGCAAGGGTAATGGATTCTTAAATCATTATCACTGGAAAGCATTAAGATGGGCCAAAAATGTGTTGTATTTATAGAATCTCATTTAACAGAAAAAGACCTGGAGTTGAAGAGTCAGTGCTTTCAATTAATGAAAGACAGAAGCAGCCTTAACTAAAAAGAACACAGTCTCAAAAAGAAGCTCAAGAGATGCCTCAGATTTTACAGTAACATTATCTAAACCCAGACTGTACTGGGAGGGAATTATAAAACCACTCCTCTGCTTGTATAGTGAGCTTTGCCTACCCATCCCAACCTCACTAAGTGAGTGAGTCATTCGCCTCTACTCTCTCTCCTTTTCAAACACAAGTCCTTCACAATGTGTTTTGGGATACGGGAGGTATGTACACTGGCTCTTTTGCAAACCTCTCCATCCTACCCATAAAATCCTTCTCAGCACCGGTCTGCAAACATTTACATCTTTGGAGAAGCGCATGTACACCATCGGGGTTACGGTTCTTTTAAAAACCAGATTCAAATGATCCGTATCAAAACATGTTTGCTGACTTTGTGTTAAAAACAAATATAAGGAGCCCCCTGACAGTGAAGGGGTTTAATTCGTATGCTATAAACTGCAAACTCTCCAGTTCAAGCCTTTTCAATATCAAAGTCTAAACAAACTCAGATTCTACAGACATGCTTGCAGGTCTAAGTATTGAGGCTACAAAAAATGTTGATGTTATTGCACTGGCATCCCTGCTCTTTTGCATTAAAGCTTCTACTTATTTAAAGCCAAAAGGATTTTTCAAACTTTAGCAGTGGTCTTGCTTCTGCTTCCAAACACTGCAAGAAAATGTAAGCTCAGCCTTTACAAAGGCTGAGAAACACCAGAAACAGACATTCTTTAATGATGTTGAGGAATGCCTTTATAGACTCTAAAGTGGCGATAGCGTGGTGAAGATGCATCAGCACCTTATGGCTGCAGTGACACAATGGGACACTTTAGGGAGGACTTCTGAAAATGAGTCTGCTTTGAAATCTCTGTCCTGAGCCTGCAGAGTTTGATTTAACACAACGGTTATTAGGTTGTGTTGTTCCCAAGGCAACAGTTCCCACTTCTTTTCCTGTGTGTCGAGTGGCTGCACCATTTTATAGAGCAATATTGGCTGGGGAACAGGAGACGAGGACATGACCAAGTAGAAATACTTGGTCAGTACCGAAGAATCTGTACTAGTCCAGGTAATCCCTTTAGTGGGAGAAGAACTTTACATGGAGTTAAACTGCTGATAAAATGACTGGTTTGACTGTTCTGGAGCAAACAGATGAAAAGAAAAGCTGCTACTTTTGAAGTAAACAGTAAAAAACTAATTGACAAAGGCCTGTCTGTGTGCAGGTTGAAAGACATTTGAAGTTTAGAGAAGTTTAGGGAAGTCAAAGCTGAAGGATGCCCGATCAAAAAGTGATCAACAAAAGTAAATGAAACTAAATGCATGAACAGATGACAAAACTCTGTCTCACATGCTTCGAGCTGTACTCTGCAGCATCACTGTAGAAAGGGAGAGTGATTACAGATGAGAGGGATTGGCCCTCCTTGTCTCTTTAATTGCCTCCCACACTTTAATAGGAACCATCTATCACTCTCCAGCCCAGAAGCAGAATTCTCACACCACCGAGGAAGAAACTATTTAATACTTTTCACAGCACATCTACTGTTCAAATCCACCTGTCCCTGAACTACACACACTTCTGACCTGACTGCTGTCACACACACGGAGGATCATCTCCTCCTGCATTTCAATCATTTCCCTTCAGACGTGGACTAAAAGGATGTGAAAGAAGATAGGGAAGGGCTGACTTTTTTTAAGAGTCAGCATCTTTACTTCCCCAGAGGTCAATGAGAATCTTTGTTACAACCACCAGCACACTGCTACAAACACATTACACCCAATATCTCTGTAACAATATAGTGTTTTATCACATATATTAAATCTCTGCAAGACCATTAAACGACCTGCAAGGAGCAATTCAATATGTCTGACATCCCACTGTAAACTCAGCTGCTTTTAATTATTCGAAAAAGGATTTAGATATGGAAGCGGGCAGATGATAGAAAATTTTCTTTTTGCTTCACTTTTACAACCGATGCTACACAATACTTTTGTTTCTACTGAATTGTGCTACCACGTCTACTTAAACTTCCTCATTATTTCTAGTGCATGGTTCAAAATTCACCATCATCTTTGATAGTTATTGCTAACAACCCACCCTCAGTACGTACTGTATCTTTGTGATAATTCAAATTTGCAGATCCCCTCAGCTTTACAGCTTTCTAAAGAGTTTTAGCTTATTGTTTGGCTGTCCGCTCCATAACTTTAGTCTTGTGGCTCACTCCCATTTCAGTCACAGCAGGAGACAATTTCCAGCAAAAAGCTCTTAAAAACCCACTGTACCAGCCGGCTCAGCACTGACAAAGTTGGTCACTATTTTGAACATAGTCGAGCTTTTAGCAACTTAAAAGTCAGATATATTCCCCCAGTATTTGGCAAAGAGAGAGTGCAAACTGGACTGAAACATTACCCCAAGCTGCTGTAACTGCTGAATGTTGTCCGTGCAGGAGCACCTGTCCATCTGTGGGTTTATCTTGCCCCCTGGATTGCTTTCTGCATTGAAAGTGGAAAACGATTTGAAGCCACAGAGCACTGTCACCAATGAGTGTTAATACCCATTCACTTCCACTGGTGTGGAACAAATCCTTATGTACATTCACAGGCCATTAGGGTGAATCACAGACTCATGTGCAGAACAACAGCAGCTTGTCACAACAGACTGAGCAATGAGGAACAAACAGACAATCAAAGCCACAACAAAGAACAAGCAACTGTGTGAAAACTCCAATTTACTGAACAAAAGCTGCACCAATATAGATACATACATATTTATAGTATCTGACAGAAGGATGGCATCATTTTGAAGAAAATTTACACTTAGGATGTTATGACCTAGCTTGCTAGGAAAAACGGACATAACATTAACAACCACTTGGACAGCAGTTGATCCAGAGTTAACAGTTTTCAAATGGAAACACAAACCACAAAAACCACAAAACACAAACCAAGCCCAGATCTATTGAGGGCGCTCTCACTTGGTGTGGACTGGGTATTGTATCACTTCCTGTTCCTGTTGCATCGCACAGTGGTGCTTGTTGTGTAGCCTAACTTGTGTAGCTTGATTAACTAACTACGAACTTTCACATATTGATTTATTTTCATAGTATAACCTACACGTGCTTTATTAATAGCACACTTCTGGTGAATCACCTGCAAATTATATTCATATCATTCACTCCTTGTGTTTTTAGGGATCCGCTAGCTTAGCGTAGCTTTTAGCTTAGCTCGTAGCCGAATCACTATCAGCATGGCTTCTCCTGTCTCACCTCTTTCCTGCTCTGTGTGTCTAATGTTTAGTTATTCCTCGGCCTCCTTTACTAATAATGATACTTGTAATAAATG
>VUQI01015103.1:14055-30344 GCA_015106735.1 Paratilapia polleni
GGTATTTTTAGCTGGCTGTAACAAACTTACCTGAAACATGGAAAACTACATACAGTAGCTCTTGACCATTAAAAGTGACTACACCTTCTCTGAAACAGTATACTTGCATTATATTTATGCAAGTAAATATGTTATTTCGTTTTTATGCAAATATAAGTCAACAGATCCAACAGATGTCATTTGCGTTGCTTATTGACAGCTGAAACCTCAAATCAACATGTGACATTTGCGTCTCAGTTTGACGTCTGTTACTCAATGCACAAACACTTTCTGTTCATTAAAAAATTTACAAAAATTTCCATCTGCTCCTCTGAAAGTCCCTGTCTTACTTTTGTCTGGTGTTTTTAGGAACTCCCCCCCGTATTTGCTTCCCTAATGCCTCTGTCTGCAGCTCATTTTCTGTATCGTTGGTCTCATCCCACCAGCGGGATTGTGGCCTTCTTTTCCTTCCCACCAGTCAAACAGTCCCTCTCTGTCCTCCTCCCAGATCTCATTATGAGCAATGTTAGGGAGCTGGTGGCATCTCAGGAATCACATGGCAGGCAGCTGCACTCAGAAGTAGGTCACATGGTTAGGTGGGTAACCAGAGCAGTTAGAAGCTCACCACGGGACGGCCAGTTAGAGGAACCAGGAGGCAGTAAGCACTCCACAAGACTACCATTAGGGCAAAGGGATATTTCAAGAGCTGGTAGTGAGAAAAGATGTCATGTTATAATTATGCACCTTGGCCAGTTTGTTGAAGTAGAAGTGGATACAGGTTCTTGTGACTTTGTTGTATCGTATCATTTGAATTCTATGATTGCAGTGTGAAGACACAAGACAAACCTGAGGGTGTTTGCTAACTTTCTCACGAGTTCTCAGACAAAGCCTCTTTTTGATCCCATTTTCCAGTTGTTGCATTCAAGAACAGATTATTTAAGAATTTGCTGCTTAAAAAATATTTTACTTGTGGTCTTCATGGTGGCTACAGTTGTTTTGTCTTCCTTTGGGTTGATTTTGTGACAGCAGACCTTCTGATTGCAACACTCAGTATTCTGCAGTTAACTGACAAATCCAAAGAAGATCACAGATCTTTTCTGGGTTTTATGTTTATTAAGAACAGCATAGCTAAAATACAGATTGTCATTTTCCATCCATTTTGCAAATCTTGCTGACCTTCCCTCTAATTATCCAGCCTGTGCTTGACATATATAACAGGCAGACACTGATACAACTTTTTTTTTTAGTCCCAACACTGACCAAGAAGAATTATTTATTTACCTATTTATATGCATTTTTTTTATTTTTTCATTTTAGTTGGGTTTGAGAGTCATTTCTGCATTTTCCTGTCATTTAAAGTCATACTGGTTTCTCTCCTCTGGTCTCTGTTTCACCGTGTGTGATGAGAGACGGGTGAAGCGACGATAATGTTGCTCAAGTTGATGACAACTTATTACTGTGCAATAAAAGCTTCCTGACAAGTATGAAATAGAGAGAGCGAGAAGCCGACAGGGACAGTGCTGTCACTGCGTCAGTTTTTTTGGGGGGTTTTTTCCCCCATGTAATCACAAAGAAAACAACAAGTCTAAAATATCTCCATACTGCAGACATAGTATCTCCCTTCAGGCTATGTTAGCTCTCTTTTTAGCAAAGTATAGCGTACAGGTCTACCAGTGCACAACCTACGCATAAAGTTGTACACGTAGAACAACACAGGACCGGAATAAAAATCTACCTGTCATTAAAGATACCCGGTCTAGTTATTTAAGTCAGTATTGGACCAATATCTGCTAAAAAAAAATATTGGAATGCACATGATGATACAAAAATATTCACTCTTAGCTTATCAAACTTGCTACTCTCTTTCTGTATATGAACTCCATAATTTTTCACGCACATGAAGTCAGACAAGAGCAGCCTGCATACCTCCACCAGGGCTGAAAGGTCCCTCCATACCATGCATGAATTGAGACCCTGGATTTAGGGGGATATCTGGATCCTGATTAGTTTGAGATGTTTTCTTGGGGACATCAAGACAATGTCTCTTAATTTTTCTCATTTCAATTTAGTATGTATTTGTGAAGATATGCCAAGAAATGTCCAATCTCACAATTATAAAGAATCCTTCCAAAAATTACTGGATCCAGATCAGGGTAAACTCCAGAAGTTAATAATTTCTAAAATGTGCAAAGCCCCACTGCTTTATTCCTGCAGATCCATAACTTTTAGAGTAATCCTGCTGAAAAGCAAACAAACCAACAACCAGAAAAACTAAACCAGTCACATAACCTCCTTAAGATATTTACTCATGTTTAACAGTAACTCTGTCCAAACATCAGCTTTTACCAATTATTCCACCAACAATGATAATAATCCCGTTCTTGACATTAAGTACAGATTCAACAAATTTATTTCCAGTATTTATAGACACATTTATTCACTCTTCATTCACTTTTCCTTAATTGTCACCTTCTTTTCTGTTTTTCTGTAGATTTTTTCCATTGTGGTGTTCGCCTGTATCACAGGAGAGGGTTACGTTAACCCTGCCCACAGCCCTGAAGCAAAATGCGTCTTCAACCAGAACGACTCAGCATGTCACTATGCAGTCGGTATCGGGGTGATTGCCTTCCTGGCGTGTGTGGCCTTCCTCGTGTTGGACATCTACCTTCCTTTTATGAGCAACGCACAGGAGAGGAAGTTTACTGTCATGGCTGACCTGGGATTCTCAGGTGAGCAGGAACATTTATCTTTGAAAAGACTGTACACAGAAGAAGAGACTGGCAGCAAAACCTGTAGTAATGACAGCATAAATAACTTGGTGATGCAGAGTGGGCGGGTGTGTTTGTACCAGCGTGTTTACAGCCTGGTGCAAACATGGTTTCAGCCTCTATAGCTAATTTCTCCTTTCATTGCATCACTCTAGAAGGTGAAACTTTCTAAAAGTCACTCATTTGCATTCTGTGAAGGCTTAAGGACAGGGGCATGGCTGCTTTGATTGACAGGCAGCTGTAGGCCTCATCTCCACTAAACTGTGTCTATGGTCACTGTGGTCTATGGTCACTTCTGGCTCCCAAAAAGACAACATGGAGGTGGCCAAACAAAACAGAAACCTATGGGTGACGTCACACTTCTGCCACCTTTTATATACAGTCTTATATCACCAATGAGTCAAGTGAACTAGGTATGGGTCTCTTGTTCAGTTAAGTAGGAGTAGGAGTTCCTGGTCTACTTTTTTTAAAGTCCGGTTGGAGTCGTCCCAGTGGACGCATGCATAGTGTAGTGCCTCATGGATGAGTCGGCGCAGTCGCACCCAGTTTGCAGGCATGCAAATATCCACATGGAGCCTCATGTTCACCCTCTGATGATACTTGCATCACTCAATGTGGCGGAACAATCCGGAATGGCGTTCCGGAATCTTCAATAAATGAGTAAATAAATCTGATTAGGCTAATACAGAATACTGAGTGAGTATTCTCAGTGGCAGATAATTTCAAATGCAACTTTTCAAGCAACTCAACAAATGTCAACAAACACAAAGTGTTTCTATGCGGTTTGTCATACATTTTGTCTTGGTAGCTAAATGTACAGTTGCTTTATTTCCCAGGGAGAGGGGAAAATACACTCTCAGAGATATCTCTGTGACGCTCTCAGAGATAGAGAAAGATGTAAAGAGAGGAAGATGAGAGATTATTTTTAAAGGTAAGGACTTTTCAGCAAGAGCAGATATTGGACCTATTCATGTGTTGCTGAAGCCATGCTGAAGTTATTCCTGAAAATACTAGGCAATTTAGTGTAGTTTAGTGCAAGCTAAACTGGCTAGTTTGCATTAATGTGGTGAAGTTTCCTCTAATGCCTTATGTTTGACTGGAGCAGAGGAGGCTGTGGCGTTCATAGTCAATGTGAGGTTACATCAGGGGTAGCAGACATCAATTTAAATTTAAGATGATGATGCTGATTAGATTCACTCACTGAATTTTACTTTTTATACTAGCTTCATAGTGTCTGGGGGTTGGAAATCAGCCATATAGGTTGTAGAACATCTGGTTATATCTTGTTGTATTCACTTGGCTAAATCCACAAAGAGCAGTGGATCTCAAAGCAGCAGCACAGGTCAGCTAATCACAGCCCGTCCACAAAGAACAATCTACTGGAGCTCACAAAACAAGTTATTATGTGACTTATTTCTAAGTAATTCTTTTCCCCATGCTGCACCGTTACGCTCGATCTTAGGGTTCCCCCACCTGCCAAATCCCACTTTAACCCCTGCTTGCATACTTGTGGAAAGTGTAACACATGGCATTAGATTACATAAAACTGAAATGATCGGACTAAATTTTGCAGCATATTGTCCCAGTTGTGCATATTGTGGAAGACAACTGATTTTCTTTTTAATGCCCAAAGGTTATCCTTTAAAGTATTAATATTTTATTGACTTATTTGTAAAGTTGTGCAAAGTCTCAAAGGGATAGGTAACAAATTAAAGGGAAAACTTGAATCCTTCACCCTCAACGGTGAGGGGTTCTTGGCTCTGTTATGCATTTTTCTGGCATGATTTGGGTCCACAGAGAGGGGAGGGTCACTGCAAGTCAATACAAAGTAGTTCTGAGTAATCACTTTTCATTCCGTAACGAAACATTTGCAATCCTGATGGGAATGCTCTCTTCCAGGATAATGATGCTTCCATCCACAGGGCATGAGGTATCACTGATGGCTATAGCCTTTGCAGTCACCAGATCAAAACCAATTGAAGACCTTTTGGAGATTATGGACCAATCTGTCTTCACCACCTTCATCAAAACACAACAAAATGTATTTTAGAAAAATAGTGTTCACTCCCTTCAGTCAAGTTCCAGAGACTGCAGTCGATGTCAAGGTGCATTCAAGCTGTTCCTTATGGCACATCATGTTTTTTACTTTAATTTGTCACCTGCCTGCCTGTATGGTTTGCATTCATTGATTTTTACCACAGTTTTAGTTAATTGCACTCATCCTCAGAGATGATCCTCCTTCTAAATCTTTTCTTTCAGTTCCCTTTTCTCTTTTATTTGAGTGTGAACCTCTTTATACAGAACATCTCTGAGTGTTGGTGCAATCTGGTACAGACTGCCTAATGTTTTCCTGACATAACGAATTATTCATCGTTGCAACATCAGACATCAAATGTGCTGCGGGGTGGAGGAGGAGTATGACCTCACATATTCAGAAGAAAATAAACACTCGTCAGCTTTACACAAAGCACCTCTCAGTCAGCCATTCTTCAAGCTAACTAAGGAGTATTAGTTTGGAAAAACAGCTTGTTTTCATGTGAGCAGATGGAGACAGGAGAGCCCCGTTGTTTTTGTTCTGTTTGTCAGGAATTCACTTTTCATATCTGTATTTTCAGCTGAGCACTTATGATATTCTTCCATCCAGTGAGGAAAAAGTGATCATTTGTGCATCTACATCTCTGGATGTTTGTTTTAGGAGCGTGGACCTTCCTGTGGTTTGTGTGTTTCTGCCTGTTGGCCAGTCAGTGGAGTCAAACTCATGATGTCAGCGCTATCCCTAAGGACGCTGCACGTGCCAGCATCGCCTTCTCATTCTTCTCTATCGCCACCTGGGTGAGTGGGACTGTAGTTTTGTTTTGTTTTCTTTGAAAATACTCTGATTTTAGTCACTGTATCAGTGTAGTTATCATATCCAGTAAATTTTAGTTTTGGAAGTATATTGTAGACAAGTATCTACTGTATTTTTTTCTGAATTGAAGGAATAGTTTAACATTTTATAAAATATACTTATTCACTAGCTAAGACTTAGATGTAGGCATTAACACCAGTCTTGTGCGTCTTAGCCTTTCATTAAGACTTTGAGGTTTGGGTATCATGCATGATTGGGTGCTGTGACTTCATCTTATGCTAGAATTTGCTGCTGTTATGCTTTGGCTCTTGAACAGATTAAAATGAGAGAGAGGGAGTGCACTAATTAAAAAGCGTTAGAGGTGCTGGTGGGCTAGATTCAGGCTAGCTGTTCTATATGTGTTTGTGCTAACCCGCCAGCTGATCTCTATAGCTTGAGTTGAGCCAATACACTATGATCACTCATGCTGGGAGTAATCGTAAAGCTCCCAACTCTAGCCATAAAAACTACAGCTGATTTAAATTTGGCTGATCTCTCCTTCAAGGCTGTTCCCTCATTCACCTCTGAACCACCCTTTTTTCTGTGCTTTTCACCTTTTTGTGTCAAACTGACCCGAAGGTCAGCCCTGATAGGAGCTGGGTCTCAGGCTACAACCCTCGAAATGAAAATTGGTTTTCAGTGGAAGAGCCCGAAGGCAGGCTGAGTGGGAACATAGTGTAAACATGTTTTTTTGTTTTTTCTTTTTTTTGGCTACACCTACACAACTATGGCTCACCATCACACTTACTTGGCAAAATGAAATTAATATTGACACACTGGAAGAGTTTCGGTGTGTATAGAACACATACAAGTGGTGAAATCAGCACTTCTTGGGAGCGTTCTAAAAGTAGTGGCGCTACTTCAAGAAGACAGCCTTGAAAGAGTATTTTTATTTTATTGTTTGATAAATTATTTTATGGGGGAGTCGTGTAACTTTATCATCACATCAGCTCATTTTAAAGATAGTTGCTACACAGTTCACGCTTAACTATAACCATTATTTATCACTGGGCCTTCGCACTGTCGCTTTGCACAGCCCTCAGGTCATCCTCTGTCAGAAACAAGCCTTCTTTAGGCCACTTTCTTCTGATTGGCTGCCTTTCATAAACAAAGTTTTGAATGACAGGTGGGAGGGGCCTCTGTGTTCACAGCAAGAGATGACCATATCAAGGATATCCCCACTGATCCAAGAGTAGAAAAAACTGTCTGATACTGAGATTTTAGGAATTACTTATTCCTTACTTGCCCATGTTTAATATGAGCATCCACTACTGTAACGGTATAGATAGATAGATAGACAGATAGATAGATAGATAGATAGATAGATAAATGACAGAGGATAAGGAAAAGCCTATTAGGTCCTCTTTAAAGGTCTTCTAGCATCTTGGTGCCAGATGCCACAGGGCCCCTTCAAAAGTTTTTTCTAGCCCATGCCTCAGTAGGTTTGAGGTGTTTTTGGCAGAACAAAGAGGTTTGACACTTTAAGCAGGAGTGGTCAGTGTTTTGGCTCATCAGTGCATAATGAAGTTCTCCCATACACTTTCCATCTTGTGTAACATTTGCATTGTTTCATGATTGGTGAAAAAAAACCTATCAGGCTCTTGTGTGATTAATTACTGGCAGTTTTCACAGAAGCTTGAATGATGTCAGCATTTTTATCTCATCGTGCAGGGAATCCTAACCTACTTCGCACTGGCTCGTTACCGCCGTGGTGTAAATGATGTTACCATCCCTACCTACACTGAGACAGTGCCGGATATTGCCACCCCTTATCCTCCGACCTACACCCCCACGTCCTACAACCCCACTACCTACACCCCCACCACTTATGCACCCTATCCCAGCAGTGTGTCTGACATGCAACAGCAGTCTCCCTTCACCCAAAACCTCCCACCGAAGGGAGATGCCAGCTACCAGCCGCCCAACTACTGAGACAAAGGGAGGTCAAGTGGACGAGGCGGTGTTCCAGGTGGTCTGTCGGAGGTCTGACTGTAGTTGCACCGCACAGCCTCAGAGCTATATCATATTGATGTTGGTTTATGCTGATTTAGTGCTGTCAGATTTGAGAACCTGAGCAGTGCAACTCCACGTTAGAGAAGAGAGAACACTGCTGTTTACGTCAACGGGTCTGTGATCAGGTCTTAAGACATTAGGCTGACTGCTGATGATTGGGTAATCTGACCTTAGACCCCTGTACAAAGACACAACTTTTACCTCAAATGAGTGGATCCTGCAGGTAGAGAGGTAGAATGTATCCACAGGGTCACAAAATGTGACATTATGAAGAATGCTTATGACAGCCACAATGCAAGTGGAAGAGGCCAGCATTTAATGTGTTTCTCTTGACTTTGTTGGAACCTGAGGATATGCATTTGTACAAACAATTCACTATGCAAAACCGCCATTTTCATGGTTGTATGTGCCCAATTGTATTTTCTTATTTGGTTATGTGGATTTTTTTTTTTCAATTTGTTAATCATGTGGAGATAATACTCGTTATGAGGTATTAATTTAATTAGCAAATGGGAGTTGACTATTAGTGGGAAAAGACTACTGTAAAGCCAAATTCTGTGACCGAGTTATATTTTGTGAAACATGGGAATTTGTTATACATGCAGCCATAAAATCACCTATCCATAAAGTCATTCTTTTCTTTACTAACTATAAGGACCCTGCATTTAATTAAATCTGATTTAGGCAAATGTATTGAATTTGTGTTTGTACAAAATGGGTTAAATGTTTCCAGTCTGTAGCAGCATTTCTTGGACTTCAATACCACCTTTGCCCTTTAAACATGTAGCTAACCTTAAGATAGAAAAGAGGGAGGGGAATCTAGATAACTATGCACTTACTGAACGGGTTTATGGACTCATGTCCTCATACAGATGAGTAATTTATTAACTGTCAGCTACAATGTTTTCTTGTCAGCCTGTGAACAGAAGCAGCCTCACACTTCCTCCAAGGTCTCAGTGACATTTAGTTTTCTCAACACTGATGTTTATCTGCTGCTTACAGGCTTCTTCAGCTAATCTGTGGAGGGGAGAATATACCCCATGTGTCTGTATAGTTACAGAATAACAGCTCAGTCTGCAACATGAGAATCAACCACTGCCCTTAGAAAAACTGGGGGTTTACTTTGTTGTTTTGTGCCCAACAGTTAAGTGTTTGCCAGTTTGTCACCTCTCAGCTGTTGGCAATCAGATGACACTCAAAAGTTGGGCTGACATCAGTTTTGGCTTGGGCGTGCAAACTGAGTTTAGATCTGAATTATCAGTTGGATGGGGTCATACTTGCTAAACACAATGTTGTTAGGCTACTGCTTTTATAACAGTGGATAGACAATAATAATGTTTGTCCTTTACATGAAAATGTGCATAAATTACTGAAGCCAACTGTATGAAAATTATTTATCATTTGTGCCTCAAAGGGAGTAAATTGAACATGAATGAAACATGAAGGAAAGTGAATGAGAGTAAACTGTGCCATGATTAAATCTTGAAGTCATTTTAAGGTTAAACAGCTGTGTATCACAGCTGCCCTCACTGCTGTGCTTGAGTGATTTTTTTTTTTGTGCTAATTTCCATGCTCTGTAAAGTAAGCCCTTAAATCAAAACCTATAGTTGATGTAGTTCTGTCAGCGAAAGCAACTTGAATGACTCAACTAAACTTTTCTTCTAAAAGTGTGCCTTTTACTTTTTGCAGCTTCAGAAGTGTGCCATATCTGCCTCGTGGTGACAAAAACCTAAAATGTGATCATTTGCTGCATATTTAAAGTACAAAGTACCCCGCATTTATGCTTTTGCTCAAAAGTTAATAACCATATAGTTAGGTTAATGTGCATTTTTATCTGTTCATGTTTTAGATGTGAGACTGGAATGATTTGTAACGTCTGCATCATGTTTTATAAAAGCTGGTCAAATTACACTTGGCTCAACTTGTTTTTCTGTCATTTCCAGTTTTGTTTTTGAGCAATAGGTTTGGTTTCTGTTCTTTTGCTTTCACCTTTTGTCATAATTTCATGTCAGGGTGACATGCACAATGATTTACTTTTTATGGAATAAAATCATTATGTTCAGACGTGTTGTGCATGCTGCTTCATTCATATGTGCCAGTAATACAAGTTTAATATAGTGTATTTATATACTGTACTTTCCCATTCCAACCTGACAGCTCATGGCACAGCCTTGGGGCCTGCCAGGATTTAACTGGTTATTTTGGTCCTCGGATACTTGTGAGTGTATTTTATTACATATCACAGAGTGTGCACTCAAACATTTACATTTTAAAAGTGAAAGCAAAGAAGAATTTCTCAGAAATGGCTAGACAATTTTGACTTTTTAAGCCACATTTTATTTTATACCACTCTTTACTTGCAATACATAGAAAAACTTGAGTCAGTGTTTCCATTGGGTATGCCCTTATGAATGTCAAAATACATCTGTTAAATAATTTAACACCTTACATTTGCTAATGCTACAGTTAAAGATGTCAAAAGCAACCTGAACAAAAGTTACAGATATCAACACCACATTGAATCCTATTGGACCAGGTTGTTTACTTATATTCAAGGTTATGAAGTGCTTCAAGCAAACAATACATATCAAACAGACACCAACTACAAACATACGAAATAATCTGGGCTGATTAAATCAAATTCTTTAGCAGACATGCAAATAATTAAAACAAAAATTAGTTAATATTCCAGATAAAAACCATTTACTCTCAACTTTGCTCGCTTTCCCAAACACACATTTGATTGAATTTCTCAACTTGTGCAGCAAGTCTGAGTTTTGTCTTCAGAGGTGTAGAGAGGAGAAGAGCTTCCTGGGAACTCCAGTGTCCGTGAGTTTTCCTGCAAGAGCGTGTTGTGGAGTTTCATTCCTGAAGGGAGAACTGTTCTCTTTGTCAATCATCAGACCTCCGTAACACTTTCTGCACACCGCCTGATATTTGTCAGCTCCGCCAATCACTTCCACCTATGACACAAATAAACAAGACTTGATAAATGCTGACAAATATGTAACAGATTTATTGCACAGTCTCTGCAATCTTTTAAATCCACGCTCTCTAAAGTGCTGGGGAAATGACACAATAGCCAAATAGTGGCTAAAATCTGAGGTCATACCATTGGATTTTTAATCAACTATTTAAGATCCCAGCTCTGGCAGATTTATGAAACATCTGAATCCATTGAAGTCATGCGTATCAAACAAGGGTTGACTCAAGAGCAACTAGAATACTTAAGTTTATAATTATTCCAGTTCAAGTCTATAATTAAGTCTAACTGAGCCCTTCTTTGATGCTTTTTATAATGTATTTACTGCATACAGACACCAAATAGTGGTATTGGTGTTTTTATCTGCCCTGTAGCACCACCACCCTTTGAAAAGAGTTCTTAGTTTTGCCTCCTCACCTCCTTCTCTGCTCCTATCCTGTTGGTGTAGGCAGCTTCTTTGAAACACTGCATGCAGACAGCGTGGAGCTTCACTACACTCTCCGCCAAAGGGACAAGATTCAGGATGTTTCCGAACGGCTACAAGAATGTGCAGGACAGCAAAAAACGCACAGTCAGTATCACTGAATGAATGGAGGTATAACTGCATTAGAAGGGAAGAATAGACAATGTAGTGTGGAATAATGAGCACAATGAACCATCTGCATTAGTGCTGCTCCTGCAGATTGTTCACAGTTCTTCCTTAAAATGTTTTCCTTGTCTGGGATATTTTGTTTTCTCACAGTGGTGCCCACTGTGGCCCTGCAGCAGCCACACATAATCCTTCTACCTGTGTCACACTGACATATGGAAACGACTCACCTTTCTCTGGAAGGTCCCATCCAAGGCAGCTACAATGATTGTTTTCCCTAAGTTAGCCATCTCCTCACAAAACTCCACTGTGTCTGGGAACTGCAACATGAAAAAAGCACAAATTAGTTTGTGATGACTTTCCTCATGTCTTAACCACCACTAGTTCAGAAAGCAGGTCTCTATGGAATTAAACAGCAACTATTAAATTAAATCATTTGTACAGCACATTTCATTCAGGATAGTGCAATTACAATTCTTCACAGATAACTGACGAGTCGATAAGACAGAACCGAGTAATAAAGTTTAAATGGGTGTTTTACACACACACAAAAAAAAAAACAGGTTAGTTTATGCCAAAAGAGTAAAATATACAGTGTATATAGACACACTTACAAACTGTCCTTCATCAATTCCAATCACACAAACTTGCAGCGCCAAAGAGCGTACATCACTCAGGCAGTTTGCTGGTACAGCTTCCATTGTGTTTCTAAAAGATGTACACGACAAAGGGAGAAAACCCTTAACTTCAGAAAGATAATGTGTAGTCTGTGCCTTGCTATGACTAACCTGCCAAAAGACATGCACAATTTATTTGTAAAATATTCCACACTTAATTACAACCCCACCATAATACTTCATGAAATAAAATGTACATCTGAGGAGTCTCACCACTAGAGGTCAGCGGGTGCTCAGGTATCATTATGACTCACAATAAGGAAAAAGTAAGCAGCAAATGCAGCTTCTAATTTCTTAATATTAAAATTCAACTTTTAGACAAAGAGTTCATTGCTGTACTTGTTTATGTTCATCATTATATGAACCAAACCAGTAGGTTTATCCTTTCAAGTGTTCTACCTCAGCTGTATTCCAACAAAATTATCATTACTTCTAATGTGTCCAAAGAGGGCCCTTCCAGCCCAAGGTGTATTTGTCGGAAAATTGCATGCAGCTGTGCACAAATTAAAATTTACATACTAAGCAAGATTACAGAGTGTTAATGTCTCCTTCTCCTCCTATTACCATTTCCCCAAATACCCCAGGGTATTTCTGTGAATATGAGCAACTCAGCTAAACAAAAAAGTAAACGGAAGAAAACAAAAAGGCTTACTTGTCATGTGTGGCCATGCCTGTGTCAGAATACCGTGTGTCTTTGGCATATTTGATCATCAGGCAGTTATACTGAGCTACCTGGAAACGGCGCACTCTTCTCATCAGTTCAGTGCTGCAAAATAAATAACCATTTAGAAGAATAAACAAGTAGTTAAAGCTGCTTGTTTATTTTGTACATGAACATAAAGTTATGGTACAGGCCCTCTCACACCACTTTCATAAGCATGCGGTAATGAATACTATATAACATGTTTAGTATAAAAACAGTGCAAAATCCGTGCATTGGGTCGTTAAAATATACGATTTGTGATATTAATGTATCCCAGCTGTACGCTGTACAACATATGAATGGTTTTATGAACGGGACCAGGATAAACAATGCACAATTTGGCGGGATGTTTCAGACTGGGCGGAAATTATTGATTTCAGTATTGTTTTGACGATATTTTACACACTGGACACGAATGAAACGGGCTAACTATGCCTCTAAAATGTTTTCTTTACGTGTTTATAAGTGAATAACTCACCTTTTGCCTGAAAACATCGGTCCAAAGATAACCTGAGAACAACAACAAAGAGGCGACGTTAAGACATGAAAGCTGGTGACTACACTTACATTTTCCTTTTAGATACACAGCTAACAGTGGGGATCACTATAGGTATGCCCTGTTTAAAATTATCGTAGTTTTTTGATTAGTTGAGGGCAATTTTTGTTGCAGATACGAACCTGAATTTGTCCCCGGGCTTTCCTCGGTGAGTTTGGTAGGACTCTTGGAAAATCCGCACAGTCCATGTTTCTTTAAAATGCACAATAACTTATTAATAAAACTATTAAATAAACAAAAACAGGTAATTATTGCTGCTGTTATCGTAAAGACAATAAAGTAGTTAGGCAACAAGAAGTTGAATATGGCGCGCCGGCGGTTGTCGGCGGATTTATCCATAGTTCCGCCAATGGGCGCAGAGTCACGTGATAGTTCGAACCAAACAGCCTCCATTATTCATGACTGCCATGGAGATGGAAGAGAGCGCCAGTGCCATCACTGACCAATCAGAGTCAAGAGTTTCATGGAGGGGTGTTTTTGTTCGCCAGTGGGAGAACTTGTCCTTTTTTAGGCGAAAGCCTTTATTTCCTTTATGCAATTTCCAGTTTTATGTTAATGTTTGTAAAGTGAAAGTTCTATGCCCTTAAGTAAAAGAATGTAAGTAATGATTGTAATTTAAGTATGAAAATGTGATGTGAGTTTTTTTATTTCACATCAAAAATGGTATGGTAAATGTTCTTTTTTATATTTTATAAAAATTGATTATAATTACTTATGCATTAACATGCCAGCAGTACCTATTATAGCTGAATGAGGTAGAGCTAGCTTTATTTATTTTATATAATGGCAAGAGGTCCACTTCATAACCATTCATTGTAATATACTAACCAGCCACTTTATTAAGGACACCCGTTCAGCTGTTTGTTAACACAAGTATCTAATCATGGCAGCAAGGTGGTCAAGGCGACCTGCTGAAGTTCAAACATCAGAATGGGGAAGAAAGGTGATTTAAGTGATTTTGAACGTGACATGGTTGTTGGTGGAAGATGGGCTGTTCTGAGTATTTCAGAAACTGATGATCTACTGGGATTTTCCAACACAACCATCTCTCGGGTTGCCTGGTCTGATGAGTCTAGATTTTTTGTGCAGCATTCAGATGGTAGAGTTAGAATTAGGTGTAAACAACATGGATCCATCCTATTTTGTATGAACAGTTCAGGCTGATGGTGATGGTGTAATGGTGTAGGGGATAATTTCTTGGCACACTTTGGGCCCCTTAATACTAAATGGACATCATTCAAACACCACAGCCTGAGTATTGTTGTGGGCCGTCTCCATCCCTTTATGACCACAGTGTACCCATCTGCTGGTGGCTGCTTCCAGCAGGATAATGCGCCATGTCACAAAGCTCAAATCATCTCAAAGTGGTTTCCTGAACATGACAATGAGTTCACTGTACTCAAATGGTCTCCACAGTCACCAGATCTCAATCCAATAGAGCACTTTTGGGATGTGGTGGAACGGGAGATTCACATCATGGATGTGCAGCTGACAAATGTGCAGCAACAGTGTGATGTTATCGTGTCAATATGGACCAAAATCTCTGAGGAATGTCTCCAGCAGCTTGTTGAATCTGTGCCATGAAGAATTAATGGAGTTCTGAAGGCAAAAGGAGGTCCAACTCAGTACTACCAAGGTGTACCTAATAAAGTGGCTGGTGAGTGTATGTTACAGGTTTTGATGTTTTCTTAGGCTAAGTGATCAAAATATTTGCTACAATATCTTGTTACTTTATTACTTTTTAAATTACTTTTTGAATTGCTATTCAAAAATATAATTATTGCATTCTATGATGCTGGTGTTAAAAAAAATGTGATCAGTGATTGTTTGGAAAACATGAACACATACATGGTATAGGCCACTTTCAGCTGCTCCCCTGCCACACAAGGGACCACCACAGCAGCTAGCTCTGCATGTTGGGTTTGGCAGAGCTTTACAACAGATGCCCTTCCTGACACAAACCCAAATGGGATTTGTGTCTCCAACTGGAATTGAACCAGCAACCTTTTACATACCACATGAATGCATAAGCCACTACACTATGGAGCCACTGAAGACAATTAATGTGTAATTTGCACATTGTGGTTTAGTTTCCTCTATTCATTCTTTAGACTGCAGCTACTGTGTTCTGTTTGTAATTCTGAGGCAACAAACTTATGACCACACTGACGGTGAGATTATATTTCCGTGTTGAAGCGTCTGAAACTTCAGAGGAATTTTTTGTTTTGTTTTGTTTTTTCTGGATTACTGATGGTTTGAGTCCTCTATACACCCATACATACAATTGCAATCAGAAATATTCAACCCCTTCATCTCAAAAGACACGATAGTAATATGGATGAAAGATAATGACAAAAAAACTCATTAAACAACAAAAAACATTTATTGATACATATGAGTTAATTTGACAACAGAAGTTGACTTAACTTTTAAATTTAAATGAAAAATGTAACTCTTCTAACACATGTGCAGTATTATTCAACCCCCAGCTTCAGTACTTTGTGGAGCATCCTTTAGCTTTTATAACTTCTAACAAATGTTTTCCGTAAGTGCTGACAAGCTTCTTACACCTCTTAATCGGAATTTGCCCATTCTTCATGTGCAAAAGCCTCTAGCTCAGTGATGTTTGATGACTTGCTGCAACTGCCTTCTTTAAATCCCACCAAAGATTTTCAATCGGATTTAAATCTGGTGACTGAGAACGCCACTCCAGGATGTTCCAGGATCTTTTTCTCAGCCAAGCTTTGGTTGATTTGGAGGTGTGCTTGGGATCATTGTCTTGTTGGAAAGTAAGGTGTGATGAAACAATCGCCTCTCTCAACTTTTGTGGAAGCTCCTTTGTCTTCCCCATGATTGCAACTCACCTTGAATACCTTCATGGGTGGGGTTTATATATGCATCACAGCTGAAGCAAATGAAGGATCACTATAGAGTTCCCAAAGACTTAATTATGTTTCAACTACACTTTAGGCCATAAAAATTGTGAGAAAGCTTTATAAAGCAACAATATTATATAGGGTTGAATAATTGTGACATGGCTAGCTTAACAAAATATACTGTTACGCACAAATACTACATCATGCATTTTCTGTGTTGATTTTATGTTTCACTCAACTCATAAAGAAGTCATCCAA
>VUQI01015107.1:0-12500 GCA_015106735.1 Paratilapia polleni
AGTGTAATCCATTATGGACGATAGATAACAACAAGTAGAACTGTTTTTTGAGATTTCCAATTAGGGTGGACAAGGCTAAGAGTCAGGCTTTCAAATGAAATTAAAATTAAAACTCTGTCTGGGTTTTAACTCTGTCAGTCAAGTGCATCAAAATATGTAAAATTGATTAAAAATCAAAGTGTTTGCCCAAAGAGTAGAACACTGTAATGTGGTTGCCTGTTAAGGCTACATACCATGACACCATGTAGTGTTCCAATATTGTCTTTAACCCAATACTTCCATCCATCCATTTTCTGATGTTTATACAGATTGTAGGGGCAGCAGTGTATGCAGAAACGCCCAGAAGGCATTTTCCTTGGCCACCTCCTCCAGTTCTTCTCAGGGGACACCTTGGCGTTTCCAAGCCAGCCGAGAGATATAATCTCTCCAGTATGTCCTGGGCCTCCTCCCCACAGGACATGTCCAAAACACCTAGTAGGCATCCTAGTCAGATGTCTGAACTACCTCAAGTGGCTCCCCCAGAATGACCGAGTTCCTCACCCTATCTATACAGGACAGTGCAGACAAGATACTGAGGAAGCTCATTTCCACCACTTGTATCCACAATCTTATTCTTTCGGTCACTACCCAAAACTCATGACCCCAGGTCAGGGTAGGAACACAGATCAACCAGTAAATTGACAGCTTCGCTTTAATGCTCAGCTCTCTCTTTACCACAACAGACAATTACAGCATCCATATCACTCCTGATGCTGCACCAATCTGTCTGTCAATCTCCTGTTCCAGTCTCCCCTCACTTGTGAACAAAACCGAGATACTTGAACTCCACTTGGGGCAGCAACTCTTCCCTGATTTGGAGTGGGCACTCCACCCTTTTCCAAACCATGGCAGTGCTAGTTCTCATTCTTGCCACTTCATGCTTGTCTGCAAACTGCCCCAGTGCAAGCTGCCACCTGATGAAACCAAAGGAATCACATCATCAGCAAAAAGCAGAGAGATATTCCTGAGGTCATTAAACCAAAAATCTTCCACCACTTGGCTAATGCTAGAAATTTTGTCCATAAAAGTTATAAACAGAATTGGTGACAAAGGGCAGCCCTGGTGGAGTCCAACTCCCACCAGGGCTACAGGACTGCTGGCAATGCAAACCACGCTCTTGCTACAGTTGTACGGGGACCGAACAGCCCTTAACAAGGGATCAGATACCCCATACTCCTGGAACACCCCCCACAAGGGACCCTGAGGGATACTGTCATATGCCCTCTCCAAGTCCACAAAACACATGTAAATAGACTGGCTGGGCAAATTTCCACACTGTCACAAGAAGGATTTTAATACTGTCATTACCAATGATGACACTGACAATGAAAACAGGCACAGATGTGGCCAGAAACTGGGTGAGAAGAACAATAGTGTATATGTTTATGCGAAGGATCAGACATGCTGGGTGAGATCAAAAGGGCTAAGTCAACTTATTAATTAATTTGCTCTGGAACAACCGGATTAGCAATGTTGGTGTTGACAACTGAAGTCAGAATTACTCTGTCAAGTCTGTAAATTGCATTGTCAGAAAAGATTAACAAACTCTTTTTAGAAGCAGAGTTGGGCCCTAGTCTTATAAATGGTAGGTAGGGGATACATCACATTTTATCATGTTTGTAATCTTTTCTCCTTTCCAATGCAGCTGTCCTTAAACTCAGGCCTACTTCATTATGGCTAAACATTATCTAGCCCTTCTATTTAAGAACTCAAACCATATCAGGTTTTTCAGCCCCTGAATTATCTACTACAGTCACTGGACACACAATTTTTTATCATCCTATTTATATCCTGGCCACTTTGCAAAGGAAAGTCAGTCTTTGACAGCCCAACAGGACTAATAAGTTATGTTTTATTTCTTCCTCACACATTCATTATTTTACAGATTTGATATTTACACATTTGTGTATTTAAGCATTTCACATGTACAAAAACACAAGGGTGAGGGTAAATCACACAGAAAGATTTTAAGACAGGATCTGGATCAGGTTCCACTGTGAGCACAAGCTGACCTTTCTAATAATACACTAGGCCTGGCTCGCAGTCTCCACTCTAATTCATCCCAAAGGTGTTCTGTCGGGTTGAGGTCAGGATTATGTGCAGGCCAGTCAAGTTCTTTCACACCAAACTCGCTCATCCATGTCTTTATGGACCTTGCTTTGTGCACTGGTGTGCAGTCATGTTGGAACAGGAAGGGGCCATCCCCAAACTGTTCCCACAAAGTTGGGAGCATGAAATTGTCCAAAATGTCTTGGTATGCTGAAGCATTCAGAGTTCCTTTCACTGGAACTAAGGGGCCAAGCCCAACTCTTGAAAAACAACCCCACACCATAATCCCCCCCTCCACCAAACTTTATACTTGGCACAATGCAGTCAGACAAGTACCGTTCTCCTGGCAAATGCCAAACCCAGACTTGTCCATCGGATTGTCAGATGGAGAAGCATGATTCATCACTCCAGAGAACATGTCTCCACTGCTCTGCAGTCCAGTGACGGCGTGTTTTACACTTTTACGTGGAACACCTGAATTCAATGACTTGGATGGGTGAGTGAATACTTTTGGCAATATAGTGTAATTCATCACAACCTAACTAAAAACATCTTCCTTTAACCCACACAATTTTGTTTGCTTCATGTATCAAAACTTTAATTTTAAACCCAAGCCTAATTTTAATCATAGTCTTCACCAATGCAGTTTTCATTTTCACATGGCAAAATTTACATAAAGTTTGCAATAACTGGTAAAACACCTAATAAATAAAATAATAAAACTTCAAGATTGTATTGCAATTGTAAAAGATTTCCTTAAGTTAAGCATTTGTTCCACTAACGGAGTGACGCAAAAGGAATTTGTTATGGAGAGAAAGGGAGGAAGAGTCACAAATCATCATTATCATTGATCTTTCACTCTTTAATTTTTAGTGCAGGCTTAAAGGGGTTTCACTAATTGTCAGGGAAACCACAGGGGATGCTTTAGGTAAGGAAAGTAAATTAAATCCAACCCTAAAATAACAATAACTATAACCACAAGGAAGTGGTTTACAGATGCTATTGTCTCAGAATACTAATGAGTAATCTCAGAAGATTGTCACAATTGCCCTTTCACTCAATTTTATGTTACGTTATTAAGATGGAAATTAACTGTCTTGAGAGTATACATTAACAGTGAAGATATTCAAGGCATAGAAACTTTTAAGATCATTTCATGATTACAATCATATTAAAAATAAGTACATTCCTTTAAAATTCTTGCCTTTTTGACAAATTATACAGGCACAAATGTGATCTTCTTTGAAAAGGTGATTCTAGACAAAAGTGATAGACTTAAACCAAACTAGACCAAACTACTTTTAGAGTCAACAAAATATGTCATATTAATGTAAAGAAGTAAATCTGTTGCATCCCTCGATACCACAACTAGCCTTGCAAGAATCCATGGATGGTGCATGGTCTTCCATCCAAAGATTTTTGCAACCCTCCATAATCAACCATTTCTTATTTTTGGAGCCACTCCTTGGCTGACTTACTACTGTGCATAGGATCAATATCATCCTGAAAAGTCCACTTTCAGTTAAACCTACACTTTCAAGCAGTTGGCTACATTATCTCTAAGCGCTCTTTGATATGATGCAGAATTCATACTTGAATCAATGTCTGCAAGCTGCCCAGTCCTTGAGGGAGTGAAGACAACCCAAACCCTAACATTTCGACCACAGTGCTTCATAGGTATGGGGTCCATCGCCCGAAAAGCTGTCTTTGATCTACACCTAATATGTCTGCTGGTTACCATACAGTGTCTAATATATTCAACCAAAAGGCCTAGTCTTTCCCTTAGTGTTAATTGGCTAAGTGTAGTTCTGCTATAATGCT
Organism: Paratilapia polleni; assembly: GCA_015106735.1. NCBI lineage: Eukaryota > Metazoa > Chordata > Actinopteri > Cichliformes > Cichlidae > Paratilapia > Paratilapia polleni. The sequence goes on from VUQI01015107.1 coordinate 3,910, forward strand.
CTTTTTAAGGAAAGGCTTTCTCCTGGCATACCTCCCACATAATTCAAATTCATCATTAAAATTCTTTCTATTTGTAGACACATTCACTTAATTCACAGATCTTAATTTTGAAAGTTCTTAGGCTGAATATACTGGGGCAGCTAGTCCTGGACAAATCAGCAGACATTTAAAATCTATTTAAAGATGACTCAAATAATTTGGAGACCTTTTTTAAATGTTTTCTCTGAAGGCCTTGGAGAGCTCTTGAGATCTTAACATGATGACACAACACACTTCAATGGCAAGGAGATCAACAAACCCTAGATGTAAGAGGTTTAAATAAGACACATTCCACCTGTCACTGCCTGAGATGGGTCTAATCATTGGCACCTAATCTGAAACTCCCAATTCAAATGTTAAGAATCTCAAGATTTGATGAATGCAGGGGTGTACTTCCACTTTCTGTGACTGATTAGGTTTGCTTTTTTGCTTTTTTTTTAGTTTATGGAAATTACTCAAGTGTTTGCTTGTTTAAATATGTTGAAATAGGCTAACAATTTCCATGGAAGGTACATATTCTTTCATGACTGTTTGCTTCCAGTATAAACTACATTAGGTTTGACAGGACAAATATGAATCAGCATCAAGCTTCAGCACAAGTAGCCTAAGAAACTGTTGCTGCTGAAACTAGGTCTGCATTCAAACTCATCACACCAAGATGAGGAGTAAATGGGCTGTAGAGGAAGCATCCACTCCAAGTGACAGGGAGGCCACAAAACACATTCCCCTGGTGCTTCTGAAGTGCTCTCACTGACTGACAGCAGCATATAATTTTTGTCGATTTATTCTGAAGGATGTCTTCACCTGACCCACAGATGGGGGCATTTGTCTGCCGGTCAGTAGAGTGCCATCAGAATTCATTTAACCTCCACTCCAAAAATCCAATGAGAGAACTTACTTGTGAACTTTACTATGAACAACTGAGTCACACTCATCCTTTTTAGTCCTGTCACAATCCACTTACAAACTCATTCACAGTTCAACATTAGATTGTGGACCACGTCTCAAAAGACCTTTGCTTTTTGTGGGTGTTTAAAAGCTAGACACTGCGCTGATGATGACTTCCATACTCTGATGACCACACAGACTTGTAATTACAATCTTTGCTGTCATACATTAAAGATGAATTACATTGTTTTTGAAATTACATGTATAAAATTTAGATGTACTGTATGTATTTTAGATGTGCTGTGAATTTTAAGTGAGAGATTCAGCTTATTCATCCAGACATTATTAAACTTTTCTTACCACTTACAATTATGCAAAACCCCTCGTTAGCTTTAGCAGGGAGATATCTACAATCCACCAGTAGCTTTAAACCTATAGAAATCATTCAAAATAGGAGACTCAAAGTATAGATATGTCTGTGTGCTGAAAACAATGTTTAATGGAGTGCTATTAATTTAATTTTTTACCTACAGTGCATCTGTGCCAGAAGTAAGACTTTTAAGGGTTGTCAAGCCCAAGCGTAATTGTACAACAATGCTTTCCTTTTTGAAAATGTAACAACTGCCTATTAAATTGATTTGGGGAAATATTCATTGACACCAAAATTATCAATGAGTGCAGAATCATAAGCAATGGAAAACAATAATTTAACAGGACATCAGGTCATCCAAATTAAATGTTTAAGATTTGCAAGATCACAAGAGAATCCATCTCTCCAGGCTTCTAGCTATTCATTTACAGTCAAACCATAGTCAGTCTCAAAACTAATTCGATTTCTAAGAGGAACTGCCTAGCAACCACCAGTCACCAGGGAAAATGTGTATACCTCCACCCGTTGGCGAGTGGTTGCTGGAGGTTGATGGCAGTCGCTGTGAAATCAATAAAGCCCCAGTCACACAAGCATAGAGACCAGTCAGTGAAGTCACTAGGGAAAAAAAATGTGCATTATTTGGCAAATGATTGCTGGAGGCTGCTCTTCTCAGCAAATACTACCCCACTACTCTCTGAGTAGTAGTGAAACTATAAAAAGTGCCACACAAACTGGAATCTGAGAACTTTTACCTTCAAAGTAAAAGCTGTGCCTTTTGAAACATGTTGGTTGCATCAGCGAGGCACAACCTTTACTCTGAAAGCAAATGTTTGGTTTGCGTTGCATTTCTTCATGTTTTGCTACCACTCGGCTAACAGTCAGTGAGTGTTTGCAGACAAGTCAGCATCTTCCATGCAAACTATGGGCAACCGCTGAATTCTGCTAGCAACCAAAGCAATCACAAGCAGGTTTTTGATGCAGCATCCACTTTGCAATAACTTTCAACTAGTGGCTGCCAGCAACCTCCAGCAACCACTTACCAATCAGTCAGGGAATACACATTTTTCCCTAGCAACCAGAAGATACCAGGGGATCGCCAACCAGTCTCTAGGCCTGCGTGACTGAAGCCTTAGATAAATGTTTTTTTAGATTATCTAAGTATTTTTTTAAAGTTACTGTCTGCAAGTGCTTTTTATGTACACATTTTCCTTTCAAAGATGATAAGAATCATCTACTACATCCTAACTATATAGATAGCTACACTGACTGCTTGCTAGCTTTCAGAGCTCCTTGTTTTTTCTCTTTGCGGTTTGTTTTATTTGTTGATGTGATTGCTTATAATTTGTGGTACATAGTGATACTCTAACTATCTACCAAGTAATTTTTGAAAGTACTTTCTGTTCGTGTCCTATGGATTGATTGATCTGATTGGTTGAAGCTATCTGTGGGAGACGGTTTTAAGCATTTTTACCAGCACTTTTTCAAGGACGGCTTCCCGTAGCTCTGTGTAACAAGCCATCTGACACATCAAGTTACTGTATGTTGTTTTATGTTGTGACAATACTATAGTTAAAGTTTAGTTAAGCTTAGTCATGAAAACAACTTAATTAGGTTTGGGAAAAGATTGTGATTTGATTGTGGTTTCAGTAGTTAGTTAAAGTTAGCTAAACATAATGGTTTGGAATAAATCAGTGTTTGGTTAAGATTAGGAGAGCCTCATCATAACTATAATAGACTGGTTGCAAATGTGAAAAACAGCTTTGTTTAGTCCTACAGTCAGCTGTTTTCTTGACTCAACTGTCTCATCTTTTTTGACATTATTCCTGCAACAACACCTGACTTCCTCTTTTGCACCCATCATAGTCACTATGGCCTCTAGCACGCCTTGTCATTTGAAACATATGCAGTTTTGAAGGGTGCTTGAAGTGACTGATGATGTCTGTTCTTTTAGGAATGACAAATGATGCCCTGTATTAAACAGTGAACAGTTTCCAGTCCATAAGTAATGGTAACAGTATTATTTGTATTTTGGTAAGCCCATGGTTTACCTTTTCAAACCTCTGCTGTTTGCTGTCCTGAAAGTTTTCATATCTGGTGTGAAATACTTTCTCACAGATTCTTGGAAAACTTTCAGTTATATTAGACTTTCCTTTTACCAAGATATTGAAGATCACAGTTCACCACTGAACTTATCAAGTCTCATTTACCTCCATATTCCTCTGCCTGTTGATTCAGTTAAAAAGGTATCTCACACTGGTTGGATGAAAAACCAAAACTCCCAAGGGAACACAGCTAACAGGAGATATATTGTAAATTGTTGTTCAGAGTTATCTGTAGCAGCTAGAAATATGAAAGCAAAGCTTTTTCTGCAAAACACTTCCACACATGTTGTGTGAAAATGTATAAATATGGCACCTCCAGTAAGATCCAGCTGGGACCAGTGAACAATAATCTATTATTAACATACAGGTATAACATGTTTCATTTAACAAAAGATTTATTTTTAATTGGTATTAATTTCAGTAATTGGCACTAGAGATTTTTGAAACAACCAGAGAAAATGTAAGCTTGAAGGCACTTGTCTCTTTTTTTAATTTACAACTGGGATCAGTGGGGCATGCCAAAGAGGTGTTTCATGGAGCTAAGACCTGAACATACATCCACTTCATAAAATAAATGGGAGGTAATCCGGTGGTGTAGTTTTGGATGATTATCATTTTGTTCTAAAATTCTTACTTCGACCACTTTAACTTGGACAATAATCAGTCCTTCCATATGTCCAGAATTGTATACTTTTACTCTGATATATAGTATTGGCATTATACAGTCACTCCTCAACAAAGGGGTTCAATACATTAAATATTTTATAAAATGGCATAATTATTGATGGTGATTGCAGCCTTAAATACATCTAGGGTCAAACAGAGTGTATTTTTTTGCCATTTATTTTGTTTTGAAATTGGATTAAAATCTGAGGGCAAATCCATAAAGTCAAAAGATCACTTTGTTTATCCTAACAGAGATAACAGACTGATCATAAAATGAGTCATGTTGGCAAAATAATAACTAACCAGGATTTCAACTTAAAGATGTAAAATTACTGCATTTAGATATGGTCTTTGAAATCATTATAGTTCTATGTAGTTATAGTTTGTTAAAGAAAATCTGCCCAGAGTTTAGGTTACATCTGTTTCTTAAACAGAAAACCCAGAGTTTCCATCTTCTCAGAGTCACAAACCCAGATGTTTCACTAAACCCACTTTCTGGAAAAGACCCTTGTATTATGTTTCACATTCATTATGACTCACAATGTGTTTGTTATTAATAATCCCAGGAATCAGCCCCAGGTCCACCACCAGTGTCTTGCCCAATGTCAACTTGATAGGTTCCCCCACAATCCTAGTTGGATAAGTTGTTAAGAAGATGGATGGATGGATCAAAGCAACATGATTCAACAACCTTTTGAATTTTCTCAACTTTTGACTGTTGTTATTGACTTTACTAAGATTTATACATTTAGAAAAGAGTTCTGGTAACCTGAGTCTTCTTGTTCACCAAATTACAACATTCTTGTGAGGTTAACAATAAAATTCTAGCTTCTAGTATTTCTACCTTGCCTGAGGCTGGGTTTGTGTTTCCTCCCAGTTGCAAACCGGCAACCTTTACAAATCAAAGATATTTGTGTGGCTATAATTGTATTTAAGGAAAGCTGAATAAAAAAATAAAGAGGACGCACCTGAAACATTGTTTATCCTTTGAAAAATCGCATCTGGCCTCAAGAACAGCACACCTAAATAAACGTATGTGTGTTGTACAATATTGTTGAATGAATTGTTGAATTTAGTTATGGACTGAGCCTCAGATGCTCTAGAAAATTAATTCAAATAAAATTAATAGTTAGCAATTAGCCTGTGAAGTTAACAGTTGCCAATTCACAAGTGGTGCATTTACTGTTGGTTTGTAACAATTCTAAAATGGAAATGTCCTCAATATCATGTCGTAGTTCCATCTTCCCGTACCGTGACAGACGTGGAGTTGTTAATGAGTAGTTAAAGCACACTAGTTTGGTGAAAGATGAAATCTTTGCAGATTATTCAGGTAACAACTGAACTGGAAATACATCTGACTAATGGAGTTTATATATTGTTCATGATCCAATCATGATCAAGTGATCCGGCCTGTGGTAAAAAAGATTTTTTCCCTGTTTTTTGTTATTCCTTCTCTCTACAGAAAAACCGAGGTACCAACAAAAACCGTGGCCCAACATTCATGGCATTAATTTAACCACGGTTTTGGAGAAATATTACACAACTAATATCCAGTGTTTGAACCATTCGAAAATATTGTTAGTGCTCAAGTGAAATGATAGTGTTTCAAATTAGTAATACCACAAATTTGTTTTTCACAGGGAAAGAGGGCATACATATTGAAAATTAAAGTGTGTGTGCAAGTGTATCCATATACTTCAGTTTTATATGAACACCAACCACAGTGAACAAGACCACTTAAAAATTGTACATCCACTCAAGTTTTATCAAGAATAAATTTGGTTGGGCACTGCTCAGACAAGTGCAAAGTGCATATGCGTGCACACACAAGGATGCGCACATGCAAGATGCTGATTAGCCTGCTGAAGCTGCAACTCAAAAATCCTTATTATGCAGCTTTGAAAAAACTTATTAGTGCAACAAAAGGGTAAGGTTTGTTGGACTGATAAGCTTTTCTTTGTTGCCACTGGCAAGACTTTAATTCTGAGTCAGATAAATTTGAAACTGCACTGAGATGAGCAATTGCTAGTTGTCGTTTTTACAGTGTACCCAAAATATGTCACAGTAATAATTCAATATAATGCAAACTATGGAGTATGGATTGGCTTTATATGCTGAGAGAATTTTATTTACTTTAATTTAATCTATTTTGACACAGTACACTGTGTTAGCTATTATTGGTGAGAAACAAAATGATTCTCACCAAAAAAAAAAAAAAAGTGGTTTGTGTGATATTAATACTACAGGTTTTTACTTCACCTAAATAGTGTGAAATCTAAAAACTAGAAAATATGGAAAATGGAATTTTTACTGAAGAAATTTCTCCAGCAAGGCAGAAGGTGACATTAAATGTAATTATGCCTGCAGGACGTAAATTTCTCAGTGGCCCACCACAAAATAAATTCTCTGATGCTAATGGAGGCTCTGTTGTTTAATAAAATGAAAGCTTAAAAATGCACCTTTATGAGGGGGTTTCTTTCATCATCATTGAGGAGCAAAGGCCCATTATTATCACGGAATTATTTCTTGCCATCATTCCCCAGCATTGCCTACTTAAGGAAGGAGCTGTAAAGAAGAGCTATGGTCTCTAAAGGGGGAGATATACAGCAAGCAGAGCCTCACATGACAAATGAGGAGCTTGGCCCACGCTTATTTATGGCTACTTAAAGCTGTCAGCTGGAGATGATAAAGGGTGACCGCTTGATTAGAAAGTGCTAGATCGGTCCAGTCCTTGTGACCCACAACAGGAACAGATGAGCAGGGGAAAGATGGTGATAGCACCGCTGAAACTGTTTTTTTCTTGACAGGTTCACTGGTTTTGGATTTCGGCAGATGAGAAAAGGATGACTGAAGAGGATGAGGATGACAGGTTGTCTTGAGAAGTGTGCCTATGTCGGGTCCTTTATCTTCAGTATAACCTACATTTGTGATGACTAACATCAAAAGAAGATCTGAACTGGGTGTCATACAGTCATTGTCAAGCTATGGAATATGGTAAAAAAACATAAATTACAAGATGAAACAGGAGATGGACTATAATGGGAGGGTTGACGTTTCCCTGGGTGATAGGCGAAGAAATTGATTTGGGGGAAAAAAAAATCAATTTGCAATCACCTTCATTACTAAGTGATGACCTTTACTTGGACATTTCAAATGTACTCTTTCAAGCATATAGTTGGAGGGCGTGGGGGTAGTGCAGTTTCCCCATTCACTTTCTTTTTCATTAAAAATCTGTTATTCAAAAAATAAAACAGCCACATTTAACGATTCAATTTGTAATTTTATATTTCTTAGCGTTGTCTCATCTTGTTGTACATACATATACAGAAAAATGTACTTGGTAGGCCATTTAAAATAATTCTGTAAATAATACAAAACTGGAAAATAAACGCAATGTGCATTGCTATGCCCACAGCTTCAGCAAATATCCTCTAGTTGCAAAGTTTTTACATGGTCAGCTTATGACCTCAGATTTTCAGATGGCATATCTGCCATCTTCTGTATTTAGTGGATCTTCTGCTGCATTGCAGTTAAGAAGCAGTTCAAAGACTGATAGGCACTCACAGCCCTTTTTTCCTAAATTGCTGCTGCTGTGCCATCTTGTTAAGTGGATGGTTAAGTATCATGGTCTCGCTGAAGCGTGTTCTGTTGGTTGATGGACCAGGATTTGCTGAGATAGGGAGCCACAGACACCAGGCATTACCAGCAACAATCTCAACAGTCTGATCACAGCTCAAACTGCTACATAAGTCTTAACTCCATTCCATAAAAAATATATACTCTGCTGTTGTTTCTTTTTTTTTTGGTGTGGGAAAAGCATGCCAATCTTCAAGTTTGAGAGAAGAATTTGTCAGGTGAAAAAGCGATAATCTTACATCCTGCCTTTAGTTGTCAATATCTGTCTTTGCTTAGGTTTAGGAAAAGTTAGTAACAGCTTGATCACTACCTACATATAAATTACTTTTCTGTTGCTAACATATTACTTTCTATTAATTAATCAGCTGTTCTATCATTTGAAGTTCATAGCTTCTGTTCTTGATGATTTTTTGATCATTAGACCTATTAAGACAAGTGGTATACTGCAGCAATATAAATGATAAAGAGAAAATGTTCAGTTAAATTTGTCTTCTTAAGGAACCTGTTTTCCACTTCCTTTTAAGATGACTGATACAGGGACACAAGAAAATACTGGTGGGATGTGCAGAGTGTTTACTCTTGAACAAAATACTGCAGATAGCTGTGACTGTCTCTTTGAGTGGATTTTAGTAATATCCTGCTCCTGGCATCAGTGTACAAATCCTTGGTGTGTACACTGGTTTTGCCACTGGAGATGGTTTATTCATTAGTTAGCACAGAAAACTGCAGACGTTACAGTGTGTGTTCACATGTAATGATCCAAAAATGTTAGTGACATTCCTATAGCCAATTTTTCAGACCCCAAAGTGATGTCCTTCTATGTCTTGATTGGTCTAATCAACATTTTAAGAATCTAAAATAGGCTAAAAAAAAACAAACCCTAAGCTCAA
>VUQI01015107.1:27799-50499 GCA_015106735.1 Paratilapia polleni
TTATTGTGTACTTTTTTTTTTTTTTTTTTTTACATGTGCATGTGAGGGAGTTTTACTAGTAGTTGAGTGGTGTTGTAGACTTTATCATTTCTTATCATTTAAGTTTACACTGAAGAGATTAAAAAAACAAATAAGTTAAACATGTGCAAGGGCATAGTTCTGTTAATTTAACTATTACCAAAAGGTTATGGGATCCGATGTGTATTTAAATGTGTATTTATCTAAATAAAAACATGCACTTTAGCTTTAAAAGTTTGTAAAAAATACAAACTTAAACTAAATTTGCTGTTTTCAGCTTCAACAAATCCAGCAGATTTCAGAAAACTGCTGAAGAAAAGGTGAGAATTGTAAGCTATCAAAATATCAAACAACACATTTCTAAACGAGTATGTATTTTACCACTGATCCTTTTTTTGACACTTAAATACATTACATTTAATATTTTCCTCTTATCTTTAGTAAAGTAGACAGAGCAGACGGAGAAACCGATGAAAGGTTCTGGGACGCTATGCTAAAAGCTGACAGGAAGGACTACGAGCGCATTTGTTCAGAATTTGGTGTTAAAGACTTACATTTAATTCTCAAGAAACTTGACGAAAAGAAAAAGGAGAGAGCACAAAATAAGAGTAAGGTATGAAACCTCTCATCTCTCACAGTAGATGCAATATCTTATGCCAGTCATAATTAACAAGTAATTTCTTAACCTATCAATCATGGAATGGCATTATCATTTTACTCAAGACAACGGGCGCTGATAAAGCATGAGAAGTCATATTCATTTTGAATATTCACCAAGCTCATACTGTGTGTTGTGACAGTAGGTTCATCATCAGTGGAAGCACTACTAACTACACTCACCGGACACTTTATTAGGACCCCCTTTTGCCTTTAGAACTGCCTTAATTCTTCGTGGCATAGATTCAACAAGATGCTGGCAACATTCTTCAGAGATTTTGGTCCATATAACATCATGTAAATGTGCAACATAGCAATTGCTGCAGATTTGTTGGCTGCACATCCATGATGTTAGTTTCCCATTCCATGGCATCCCAAACGTGGATTGAGATCTGGTGACTGTGGAGGTCACTTGAGGACAGTGAACTCACTGTCACATTCAAGAAAACTGTCTGAGATGATTTGAGATTTGTGACATGGCACGTTACCCTGTTGGAAGCAGGCGTGAAAAGATGGGTAAATCGTAGTCATAAAGGGATGGACATGGTCAGCAACAATACTTAGGTTGGCTGTGGCATTTAAACAACGGTTAGTTGGTACTAAGAGGCCAAGAGTGTGTCAAGAAAATATCCCCCACACCATTACACCATCACTGCCACCCTCAAGTGTTGATACATAGCAGGATGGATCCATGCTTTCATGTTGTTTATGCCAAATTCTGACTCTACCATCCAAATGGCACTGCAGAAAGCAAGACTCATCAGACCAGGCAACGTTTTTCCAATCTTCTATTGTCCAATTTGCATTAAAAAGCAGCTGAACAGGTGTACACAATAAAGTGGGTGGTGAGTGTATATTTAGCCATAGGCATATAGCATCTGTTTTACTCTTCATCTTGTTAAAGTCTCTTCATTTAGGCCCAGAAAAAAACAAACAAACAAGCAAACAAACAAAAAAAAAACAGTTGTATACATTTCCTCAAATAGTAGCCAACAATCTAGGTGATCTGCCCAAAATAGAAAATGAGATTTTGACATTTCCTACAAAGTAATGTCCATACACTGTTTTCTGATAACATCCCCACAATGTAATGTGCCAGATTTTATAAATCAGTTTCCAGTTCTTAGAAGTGGCAGCAGTGCTGCTGTAGCCCATGTGCTTCAAGCTTCGAAGTGTTGTGCATTCAGAGATTCTCTTCTACAAACCTTGGTTGTAACGAGTGTTTATTTGAGTTACTATCAGCTGGAAACAGTCTGGTCATTCTCCTCTGACCTCTGGTATCAACAAGGCATTAGCTGATCCCTATGTACTGTGTGCCTTATGATACACAAAGCACTGAGTGAATCAGAAATACACTGGATATGTACACATGGAGTTGAGATTTCAAACTAATAATTGGAAAATGTTGATAATTTTTGACATTCATTAAACATGCATAATACATGCAATATTAAATCCCATGACTCTTAATAAAAATCAAAAAGAACACACCCCAGTAGTCTCCTTGGGCAGTGCTACACTGCGTACTTCCAGCACAGTATGGTTTTCAATTTTCATTGGTGTTCCATCACACCTTGTACTATATTGTCATTCACCAAAACTTGAAAGTTTAAATTTTTTCTGTAACTTGTCTATGTACTTAGCAGGATGGTGTAATTCCCTATGATGAAAATGGAACAGAGAAACACAGTCCTAAGAGTGCTGGGAGGACAAAGAATTTCCCTATTAATGGCTTGATGCAAAAGGACACTGGGCTTTGCAAGGAGGATGTTCAAGAGGTCAACCTTCGAAATGCAGGGCTGCATCAAGTGGATCCTGAAAAGTTCATACTCCCTGCAGAGTTTACATGTAAGATGAAAAAGTGACTGGTTAGCACTGAAAAAAAAAAACACAGTCCAGACAACTAACCCACACCGAATGTACTGAAGGACAGAATCTGAAGAACACATGTCCAAATAATTATAGCCTGGCTGTTCCACGGGAAGAAAGCACAGTGCTCTCTACATTTAAATCTCTAATTGTGTTGTCAGTGATGAATATGGCTGATATTGGTGTAATATGTAAAAATGAGTACATGTGTATATAAGAAAAAATCACATAAATTTAATATTTAACCTTTTTTCAGCTTCCAAAGTGGACTTTGTTGTCAAAATTCAGGAGATTAAAGCCGAAGAAAGGGAGGATGCTTTGTTTGAGTGTGTCCTGACACATCCACTACCTAAGATCACATGGACCGGCAAAGGCAACATCCTGGAGAATGGAGAAAAATACAGTATAACTATGTCAGACCACAAACTCATTCACAGGCTGCTGATCAGGGACTGCCAGCTGCTGGATAAAGGCATCTATTCAGCTGTGGCTGGCAATGCATCCTGCAATGCCTGGCTGATTGTGGAAGGTAACACCCTGTAGTACAATGTACAGAGCTATCGTAATTATTACCATGATCGTAAGTGATGATTTTCACAAATCAATGTGTCATTTATGTTGTATTTTATAACCTTTAAGATGAGAGTAACCCTGCATCTGGTGGTGAGAAGACAACCCGTAAAACTACAGTGGCTTGTGGAGCACAGACTGACCTTGAGAAAGTGGCCAAAGAGCAGCAAATAAAAATACAAGATGATATGGAGAAGATTTTAGCAGGAGTAAAAGCAAAATATGGAGCAGGACAAATACCTGACAAACTGACTTTGGAAGAACTTACGTTAGAAGAACTGACTTTAATGTTAACCTCTGGTGGAAATCACAGTAAAGTCACTGGACCAGGTAAAAATGTGTGAACATTTAAAGATGTGTCTGACACTGCAAAAGCCAGTACCCTCTCTGTTCTTTGGTGCAAAAGCTCAAAAGAACAGAGAGAAACTATTTTTGCTATCACTACATAAACAAAATCCATTATCCCATTAAAGTTAACTCCATATGTCTGTAACAAACTTCATCATTTGGGCATTTTTATTGTAACCACTGGAAACTGGGTACACTTGAAATTATAGAAATCGATGGTGACACAGTTGTTTTTGTTGCAACTTTACCAATGTCTGCTACTTTACCTTCAACACTCAGAGCCACAGAAGAGCATTTTTAAGATTAATAATTGTATTAGGAACTGTGGGGTTTTTTTTTGTTGTTGTTTTTAAGATACTGATAGTCAGTAAAATCCCACATTCTGTCTCACCTTTCATGCCTTACCAATGCATTTGTGTTTATGATAGAAATTGGAGAATTGGTGGTTCTTAATGTTTATTTAAAAAAAATAATAGAGTGGATTAACTTTTGTCATGGTTGGCTCATAGCTTGTTACCCATAAAATGTTAATTTACCCTTCAGTGCTTGGATTAAGTATGACATAGTTACTTAATGATACTGGTGCAGGCAATAACAGAACAAAACAAGCCTTACCACATTTTTCAGTACCAATGTAGACAATATCTCTAAAACAACCATAACATATATATATATATATATATATATATATATTAGAATTTCAGCCTTAAAAATCAGTAACTTTTTTCTAACTGGCATACAGTAGGTGAAAATAAAGGAGATCATTCTGAGGAGACTAAGGACTTCATTGGACATGCGATTAAATCAAGATACCTAAAGCAAGGTCAAGACTCAGAAGGTGGAGCGACTGGTAAGAAACTGTAGTATAGTACTGCTCTTAATAGCCATATTTGTGTCCATTTCTTTGTTATAAACAGCAAAGTCTAAATCTATAAATATTTTTTGCATTTGACCATTTGTACTTTTAATTATCCCTTGTGTCTGTCCAGAGTCCAGTGACAAATTTACGGATTTGGACCAGTCTCAAATGCTTACCATGAATCAGTGTGAACTGGCAGAATTTGATAGAAATAATAACTCCAATGGGCCTGTCAAACGACAAAAGAAAACAAAGAAAGTCCAATGGAAACAGCAACCATGTGGTAAGGAGCATACGCAATAACTCCATAAAGGAGATGTACTATATTTGATGCAAGATTACATCTACTGTATGTGTATCAGATACTGTGCAGATAGAAAAATAATATTTATTGCTGTTATACTGTCAGTTCTTGTGCAATGTTGAATTACGTTTTTTTTTCTTCCTTCTGTGTTTCTTCCTTCTGGGTTTCTGGGTTTTGTTTTGTTTTTTTGTTTGTTTTTCCAAATCTGGAGAGCTAATATGTATTTGAGGTTTTTGCTTCAACCTCTTACAAGGGTTACCTCTTAAATCTCTAAATGTGTTCATGGCTAGATGAGCACCTAAACATTGCTTAAAGGGCTATTTCCATTTTAATTTACATAATATAGTTTAAAAGGTTAATTAACTTGTAAAGTAGCATGAGAATAACTGTCAGCGCTGTACATGATGCTGTAAGTACAGAAGTTTTGTCTTTGATGGTGTAAAAATTCAGAGAGATGTCCCTTAGCACTTTTTTCAGATGGATTTTTTTTTTTAATCAAAGAAAACAAACTGTTTAGAACTTAAAAATCCACTGCATAAAGCTGTGCGTGTATTACCTAAATTCTGTGGCCTCAACACAGATCCAAATGAACTAGCAAGTGAAAATGAATCAAGTGGCTATGATGACGATGAGGACTCTACTGACCAAGACAAGCACCCAAGTACTTCAAAGCAAGCCCAAAAGCCAAAGGATGCAATCAATGGTAAGAGAACACAATTGGTGCATTATTGCAAGGGGAAGTTGTATGGGTCAATGAACAGACAACTTTTTAGGATCTTGTAAGGAAATTAAATTCTTTTATGAGAAGAAAGTGAATTAGTCACATGTGAATTATATACTTCAAGTGTAGCAGTAATACTAGATTTGACCTTACATTTAAAAGTACACAAGTATTGTGTTTTTTAAGTGACTAAATCTAATAATCCCTGCATACCTTTTGCAACAATTAATTGTGCAATTATTATATAACCCTCTATGATATGATTCTGAAACAAATTTTCTACTAACTGTTTGAAAATTTTGATTTTAAAGGTGAAAGTACATGTCCTAAAGACTACAGTAAGTGCGATGAGACTGAGGATGGCACTGACTCTTCCACACATACGAGGCGTAAAAGACACGGCCCCCTGATCGAAGATTTGGTGATTGGTAAGTATAAAAAAATGGATCTAAACCAAAGATTCTTTTTTATAAATTAATTGGTTGATGAACCACACTGATTTACACTTGTAGACTTCAATTAGGCTAAATTATCCAACTTTATTTCTTTCTTGTTAACACAAAAGTCAGCCATGACTATTTTTACCTGAACATATATACCTGAACAACATTCTGCACTACAGGTGATAGAAATATTAAAGCTTTAAGTATCTGTTTATGGATGGAAAAGGAAAACTGAAAACAAAATGAATCTATTGCTAAGACAAAAGTAAAATTATCTGGAGATGAAAATGATTGGCGGTTATAAGATTTTGTATTTATAATTTATTTTAGTCACCTGAAAGAAATCAATATCCTTTTAAGTGTATACTATATTTAGAACACGTTCACCATTTACCTGCTATCAGACAGCTCTTTCCCACAAGGAAATGAAGCCATTACAGCCACAGGAATCTACTGACAAAAACTGTGATTTTACCTGCTGTCTCAATTGATAGTTTAGTTATTGTGTGGCTTTGGTATTTGAATGTGTTGAATGTGTTGATTCAGATCTGAACTAACACCTCAAAAATGACTGTTTTTGTGAAGGGAGACTAGAGGCACTTCATAATCAGAACAAATTATTCTGATTATAAAGTGCAACCTGAAGTGCAACCTTAAGTATTTTTCCAGCAAAAGAGCATGAGTCTGACCTTTCAGACCTCTCTGGCAAGTTTACTAGCCTCAGGTAGTTAATTTTCAATCTTATCTCCAAGTCTAGTAGTTTATCATCCAAAGTTTTATTCCTCATCTCCAATGCCCATATTTTAATTTGCAGATAAGAAACAATTAAATGAGTTACTTCTGTCTCAGTTTGTGACACCAGTTAGGTGCAGTCTCTTATCTCCTTCCTTATTTCTGCCATGATTTCCATTATTCCATCCACTTCAGAGAAAAACTCAGACTTCAAGTGTGTGGGGATGTACCGATCCAATATTTGGGTCAATCCTGACTCAAAAAGCTATAGCCCACTCAATGGGAATGCAGTGAAGAAAACAGTAAACACTGGCAGTGCTTTACTAAGAAAAACTCTGTGTAACACAAACAAGCCTGTCAAATTCCCTCTCTTAGATAAAAGTATATTGATATATTTTTAAAAAGGACATATCATCCGCCTATATTTAACCTCAACTTACTTTGGAAATTTGTATACTGTCCACAGTTAGACTTAGACTGAGAAAGACATAATCAGGAAAATTCTAAATATCGTGGAATATAGCAGTAGGATTGCATTATTTAGCAATAAGCTAAAAATATTGCCTCCACTGGAGTCAATTCTTTAATAGTGCTCTTTTGTAGTTAATGTTCATTACCCCTGCATGTTATTTATCTTGTTTCTCTGCTTTCAAGATAATATGCTATTTTCCCACAGCAGGGAGCCTCCACAGGAGTAGAACTACACAGTGAAGATAAATTGTTTAGTCATCTTCATTTTCTATGTCACAGGAGCGAGCCTGACAGCTCTGTATCTGGCCAGAGACTAAGTCAAATTTCTTTTACCAAATAACACTCATTTAACTCATTTGACACTCATTTAAAAATTATACCTTAAACAAGGTTTAAAAAAATAATTATCTACACAGAACATTTTGAAGGAGTTTTGGATTTAACCAGTTTTATTTAAAAAAAAAAAAATCATGCAAAACTTATTACTGATAAGTGATTTAGTCCAACTTTTAACTCTTCTTAGATCCAGGGGTTCAGTTCATCTGTGGTTTGACTGATGTCAATGCTATCATCAATGAGACTGCTGAGTTAGCATGTAAGCTTAGCAGTGAAGACTGTGAGGGAGTCTGGTTCAGAGACGGCAAACAGGTTGGTAAAAAAAAATACACACACACACACACACACACACACTGTATTTCTGTTCTGGTGCAGTTTTGTGTCCACACACACTTGTATGTATTAAATCATAGGGACTCAATTTATTCTGACAGTGGATCAACAACTTTTTAAAACCAGCTCTAACTACAAACTGAGAAAACACAAAAGAATGCATTTGAACTGAACCTGAAACAGGTTAGGTGACAGCACATAAAAACATGTACAGTTAGCTCCATAAGTATTTGGACAATGATACCAATTTTGACACACAATTTTGCCTCTGCACATCACCAGAGAGAGCTAGAGAGAGAGATTTTAAATCAAACAATGGAGATGTGACTGAATTAAAGGGGGTTAACAAAAGTGGCGGAGTAACTGTTCACGAGTAACAGACATTATTATAGATAGTCCCCCATTTTCAGAGGCTCAAAGGTAATGGGGCAATTGACTGACAAGCAGTTTCATGACCAGGCCAGGCCTGTTCCCTCATTCTTCCCTAACACTTTAAGCAGATAAAAGCTTGGTAGCTGTTCACTGAAAGTCTCATAAGGTCCAAAGAGATGTCAATGTAAGTGAAGGAGGCCATCGCTGGCTGAAAAACCAAAATAAACCTATCAGAGAGAGAGACCAAAAAGTTTAGGAGTGGCCAAATGAGGAATCTGGCACATTCTTAAAAAGAAAGATTGCACTGGCCAGCTCAGCAACTCCAAAAGGCCTGAAAGACCACAGCAGACAACTAAAGTGGATGATTGGAGAATTATTTCCTTGGTTAAGAAAAACTCCTTCACAACGTCTAGTCAAGTCAAGAACACTCGTATGTGTATCATTGTCAACATCTACAGTCAAGAGACGCCTTCATGAATGTAAATACAGAAGGTTTAGAACAAGGTGCAAACCACTGGTTACATCAAGAACAGGAAGGCTGGATTAGACTTTGCTTGAAAACATCTAAAAGAGCCAGCACATAAGATTAACTTGTACCAAAATGAAACATGGTGGAGGCAATGTTATGGTATGGGCATGTATGGCTGGGTTACTAGTGTTTATTGACAGTGTGGCTGCCAATAGAAGCATCAGGAATAATTCTGAAGTGTACAGGGCTATAATATCTCAGATTCAGGCAAAATGCAAAGAAATGAGATATTCTTCAATGACTAGGTCAGTCACCTGATCTCAACCCAATACAGCATGCTCTTCAGTTACTGTAGACAAAACTGAAGGTAAAGAGACCCATAAGCAAGCCGCAACTGAAGGTGGCTGCAGTAGAGGCCTGGCAGAGCATCTCAAGGAAGGAAATTCGGCATTTGGTGAGGTCCATGGGTTCCAGACTTCAGGCAGTCATTGACTGGAAAGGATTTTCATCCAAGTACTAAAAACAGTCTTTATATTCAAAATTGTGTTAGTTTGTCCAATTAGTTTTGATCTTCTGAAAATGGGGGACTATGTATGAAAATGGCTGTAATTCCTAAACCGTTTCTTACAATAATTTTGTTAAACCCCTTAAATTAAAGCTGAAAGTCTGTGCTTAACTAATATCTTGATTGTTTCATTGTAAAAATCTACTGTGGTGGTGTACAGAGGCAAAATGATAAAAATGTCATTGTAAATATGGACCTAACAGTATGTAACTGCAACACACTGTCATTCCCTGCTATTTTTACATTCCCTATTCACCTATTTGATTATTTTAAAGCCCAAAAGTCATGTTAAAAAATAAAGTGCATTATTATTTTCTTCAGGGACAATCACTGCTGATGCCTGAAAATCTGGTTTCATAAAACATCTGTTGTTTTTAATTTACTTCAAATATTTTGCCAGTGTTTAAGTACTCTGGGCCCATGTGGGACACACACAGCTGGACATGAAGCCTTCTGTGCCTTGCGTTACTGCTGATTTAAAAACCTAATTTTCAACACTTTTTGCTTGGTTTGTTTACTTTTATCTGTTTGGTCTTTTCCTATCAGATGTCCCCAGATGACAATTTCTCTATATCTAAAGATGGCCCAATCCATAAATTGGTCATAATCAAGTGCAAGGAAGAGCACGCTGGAAAATACCGTTTTGAGGCGGATGGTCGCAAAACAGAGGCAATGATAAATGTCAAAGGTTTGAGAATTGCTTGTGACAGCATGATATTTTGCAGGAAAACTGTAAATCGAAAGTTTTCCATGTTATTTACAGCCATAGTAAGAAAGAAATGTTGAACCAGATCACAGATCAACAACATAACACTTCTCTAACTCTCAAACGCTTCTTTAGATCCTCCCAGGTTTGACCCTGAAGACCTCAGTACTTTCAGTGAGCCTGTGACAGTTAAAGTGGGGCACAATGCCATCTTCAAACTGCATTTTTTTGGCCACAAACCCATAAAGATTCAGTGGTACAGAGAAGGAGAAGAGCTCCAAGATGACAACAATACAAAGATAGAGAAATCTGCAAGCCACAGCCGCTTGCTTCTGTGCAGATGCCAGAGGAAGGACACAGGAGAGATCAAGATCAAGCTCAGGAATGAACATGGCTTCACTGAGGCAGTCTCACAGCTTACTGTGCTTGGTGAGTGAATTAAGGACAATGCAGAAGCTGAAAATCTGCTTCATCTCTTCATATCAAACGACAGTAAAAACTCTCTCTCTCTCTCTACACACACACACACACACACACACACACACACACACATATATACAGTATATATATCCTTAAATGCTTAGTGTTTTACTGCTCACCTACATAATAGGTTTGGCAATGTACATGAAAACTTGACAAAGGGTTTGTTTTGTTGTTTTGTTTTTTTTGTTAAAACTTATTATAATTATCAGTCTATGTAAATATTGTTTCTCTGTTATGAACAGTGCATTCACTTCACTCCCTCACATATAAATAGGAAATTTATCTTCATACTTTCTACACAACTTTTTTGATGTTTCAGACAAACCAACCCCACCACTGGGTCCTGCAGAGGTAACTGAGAGCTCAGCTACATGTATTGAGTTTAAGTGGCGCCCTCCAAAGGATGATGGCGGCTCCCCAGTGATTAACTACATAATGGAGCGTCAGCAAGTGGGGCGAAACACCTGGAAGAAAATAGGGGAAATACCGGATGTGCCCAGCTACCGGGACACAGACGTGGACCGAGGACGGAAATACTGTTACCGCATCCGGGCAGTGACTGCAGAAGGCACAAGTGAAGTGATGGAGACTGACGAAATGCAAGCCGGCACACTTGGTAAGCCAAACTGATACTGATATGCAGTGTTCTCAGATCAGTTTGCCTCACTCGCCAATCTGAATGACATGTAAACAATAGAATACAAGCTGCACAGTTTCTACTTTGGGGTTCATTTGAGGTAAACACAAGTGAAAGCTTTTATTATGAAACCACCTTGATGGTGTGATCGCTCACTGTTATCTATTCCCACTTATGTCAAAAAAACGTTCACATCTGTGGGCAACCGAAAGTTTTTATCTCATATAAAAAAAGAGGGGTTAGAAAAATCTGCCAGTCAAAACTTCAGGCTGCTGACATACAATTAAAATCCAAACGTGACATCTTATTTTTCTCCCAAACATCAGGCAATTTAATAGAAAGGTATATACAGTATATATGTGATGATGGCGCAGAAGCTACAAAGTCGGTAGAAAAGGCACAAGTTAAAACGGTCAAGACAAGCACACTCTCCCTTACAGCGCAGGGCTAACAGCATAACACAGACAAAACACTGCACAAGCATAATGGGAAAAAAGACTTACTGTTTGCAGACCTGCTTGAAAAATACTCCAAAGTCTCCCTCTGGATCATCTGTCTATACAACTCCACAGAAACACTGGCTAGACTTGCCGTCCTTCACAAGTCTGAAACTGTGTCAGTCTTCAGGTCCCCATTAATCTCACCTACAGATATGCAAAGAGAAACTGACGTCTTAATAAATACTTTTCCCTTTTAAAACCTTATGTTTTGTTGTGTTGTTTTCCCATAAAACTATTGGATAAGTAGTTATGCTTCATAACTGAATCCTGAATTTTCTACAATAACGTATGGTATATGGTAAGCAGTGTAATTAGCTTGTAATTGTACCCAACACTATGAACCCCAGCATGCTAATATGCAAAAATTTAGCTAGCAACATGTTACTTGTTAAAATAGGTTTGCAAAACTAAATACTGCCAATAACAGTTAGCATGCTAATGTAAAACTCATATATATGTGTGTGTGCGTGTGTGTGAAAGATACATCAGAATTTAATTTATCAGTAAACAATTTGGTTGAACTAAGTTAGCCTTTTGTGTATTTCATGTAGAAAAGATACTAACATTTGGAGCTAACTGAGCATCTATTTTTATCAGTTTGAGCTCTGGAAAGTCTCTATGGTGTTGTAAATCTACTTACCGCTGTTTTAATTACACTGTCCCGAAACTTATCTGGAGTGGTTGAGTAAAAAGAAGAACCCAGGTTGGTTGCTCCAAATAAAAATAAAAAAATTTAAAAAAAATGAGGAAAAGCAGGCACATGCAATTTGGTTGCATAATTCCACCACCAACACAAACTTTTAACAAGCAACAAGAAATTTCACCAGCAAATAGGTCTGCCCCTGTGTGCCCAGAAAGGTTGGGTTTCGATGAGAGCAGAAAACACAAGTGTTACCAATGATATCAGTAATGACTGTGCTCACACACTGCAACAGTGAACCAACAGGACCCTGAAACTGATGCAGCTAAACTAAGCAGCAAACTGTTATTTGAATGAGGTCTGCAACTCTGCCTGTGGTATGTCCAAATCATAGGTCATAATGTAATGTGGGAGTAGGAACGTGTCGTTACTGCCCCCTACTGTGCTTTACTGGGCCTCTACTCCTTTTCCTCCGAACCCTGTTTGTAAATAATTATTATTTTCATTATTTACAATCACTTCCACCAAGAAGGTTATGTAACTGGCATGGTTTGCCTGTTTCTTTGTTTCTTTGTTAGCAGTATTACTCAAAAAGTTGTAGGATTTGCATGATTTTTATTATTTTTTTTAAATCAAAGATGAGACTTGACTTAACTTTTGAGGTCCATCCTGATTCAGCTTCGCATCCAGGAATTTTTTAGAACAGTTCTTTAGCATTGGGAAGCAAAAGGCAAAATTCTTCACAGCTACGTATAAAACTAACGTGACAAAAATAAGGGAAAAAAACAGAGGGGGAAAGGAAACACTTGTTAATGTAAGGAAAAAAAAAGATAACTAATCCTGATCCAGATATCCTTCTGGATCCAAAGATGCAATTCATGAATTGTGTGGAGAGGCTTTTCAGCCTTGGCATAGGTGTGAAGTCTGGCACTGCTCTTGGTTGAACAGTTTACCTTTAGAAATAAAACAAATGAATGAAAGGAAATTAATTAATTAATTATCAGTTTACAGATTAATCGTTTCAGCACAGGGCACATGGATATAATTAAATAAACAAGAATACATTGCAAGAACACTAAAGTTTATATGTGTACTTATTGTTTTTATCTTATTTTTCTAGCAAGTGAACCAACACAAATCACAGCACTTTGATTCAAGGCTGTTTGTGCATTTAAGTCTCGGGCAACAACAATGTTCAGTTTTTCTGATCACAACATTACGAGTACCGTCTGTTTTGTTTCTGCATTCTTCAGCTTTCCCCGGCCCTCCAGCACCTCCAAAGGTGGTCAGTGCTTTTGATGACTGCATAAATCTTTCATGGGCCCCTCCAAGTAACACTGGAGGTTCGCGTATCTTGGGCTACATTTTGGAGAAACGAAAGAAGGGAAGTAATCTCTGGACTGTTGTCAATGCCAGTGATGAGCTAATAAAAGGTGTGCATTTTTAATTTACCTCAGTTCAATCTGATGGATCTGCTGACATTACACCATAATAGTTCTTTCCCTTCTCTTTCTGTCTTTCTCCTTCTACAACCATTTGTAGAGAAGAAGTATGCAGTGAAAGATGTTGTCGCAAGTATGGAATATGAATTCAGAGTTACTGCCATAAACCTCTCAGGAGTTGGTGAATTTAGCAACCCTTCAGAGTTTGTTTTCGCACGGGATCCTAAGAGTAAGTGTTGCAACTGTTGCTCATAGTAAACTGAACAAAAGATTAAAAAAAATATATTAATGAGCATATCTTAAGTCAAAACAAAATATTTGATATTTGAACTACCCCAGAGCCTCCTGGTAAAGTTATAGGCCTGAAGGTGACAGAAACCTCTTACACCCACTTGGTCCTGACTTGGACCAAACCCGAGGACAAACCAGGCGTACAGGATGAAGCGAGAGGGTATTTTGTTGAGATTCGGCAAGCAGCTTGCATTGAATGGTCCCGCTGTAATAGCACCCCCATCATCATGACTTCCTTCAGTGTGAAAGGATTGAAATCCATGGACATGTACTGGGTAAGAGTGATTGCAATTAACGATGGAGGAGAGAGTGAGCCCGAGGAGCTGCCCAACTATGTACTTGCAATGCCCTCACCAGGTATGTCAACAAGACTTAGAAATTTCAGATTCTGTTGGTTGGTTGCTGCTAAGATTGATTATTTAAAAGAAAAGAAAAATTGATCTAACTTTTTGCCAAATCCATTCTTTCTTGGTAGAATACATCATGCCTCTGATGATTTATCTTTGCTTAAATAGTTTTGCTTATTCCACTTAAATATAATATGAAATAAAATATGATTCAAAACTGTTTTTATTGTTTTTGTTCACTATTACAGTTAGGCCAAAATTCACAAACAACAAAATGAAGAGTTTCATCGTGGTGAGGGCAGGGAACTCTGTCAGGATCACAGTCAATTTTGAGGTGAGATTTATATTTCAGCTTTATGGCTGGTATCATTCTGACCAAACCATGGTTTCATAAAACTAAACTAAATAGGTGGAAAAATAAAAGAAAACACTGAAGATATTCCTTTTTTCAAAAAAAAAACAAACAAAAAAAAAACAGGCTTCTCCACGGCCAGTAATTATGTGGCTAAAGGACAATGTGCCAGTTACGAAGCGGGTCACAATCAGTAACTCTGATGGCTCCTCCCAGTTGCTGATTCCCTCCTCTGAGCGCTCTGATTCAGGCATCTACACCATTTTAGTGAAAAACCTTGCAGGACAGGAGACATTCAGTGCAGAGGTCAGGGTCACAGGTAAGGTAAAACTAAAACTGTATATGCATTTTCTTTTGCAACATCATTTTGAAAGATATGCTAATGGATCTCATGGAAGTAAAACTGTTGACAGATGATCCAAAACCTCCTGGACCAGTAGAACTGGATGAAAATGTGTCTGGCACTGTGACAGTGATCTGGGAACCTTCTCCCGATGAGAAGCGTGACGACCGTCTCCACTACACCGTGTCCAAACTGGATTCTACCAAGCATACATGGGTCACAGTGGCTGACAGACTCTTCAATAACAAGTTCACAGTCTGTAATATCATGCAAGGAAGGGAATATCATTTCCGGGTCTATGCCAAAAATGACATGGGCATATCTGCACCCTCTGAGTCACCAACCTGGGGGATGGAGAAGAAGAAAGGTGTGTTTGTCAACTCAGACAATATCAAAGCCCAAAGAGTCATTTTTTTGTTTTAAAAAAAAAATTAATCATACTGTGTCTGCTCTCTTGTAGAAAAATTTGTGGTAAGCTTACCAACCATAAAGGACTGCGATTTGCGATGTGCCCCATCCTTCATTGTACCATTGAAGCTGCACACTGCACCCAAAGGTTATGAATGCTGTATGAGCTGTGCAGTAAAGGGAAACCCCAAACCTCGTATCACATGGTATCGGAATCACATCAGTCTAAACACTAATACCAACTATTTCACTTCCAACACCTGTGGAGTTTGCACCATGTTAATCCTCCATGTGAGTCCCAAAGACATGGGAGAGTACACCGTCATTGCAGAGAACAGCTTAGGACGAGCCGAATGCTCCACCATCCTCAGTGTCAGAGGTGAGAAGGAAACACAGGCTGTACTAACATTTAAGGGTTAGGTGGGGGGGAGGTAGTAATTGATGCTAAATCTGTTTCTTTTTCTCTCATACAGAGTGAAGAAAAGGAAGACACCAGTACTGTGTGAGCAACATTTATTTGAGAGATTAGCTATGTAACACAGGATGACTGGCAAGGTTGTGCTCTGGTTTAAATGACCTGCTGAAATGACAATAAAAGAAAAAATCCCTATTTAACCACTGTATTCCTGAATATGCTGAAAACTGACTCATTGTGTTTCCAGTGATTGCAATCAGAATATCAATGCATGGAAGTAATGGAAATAGTTGGGATGTCATGTAAAGTCTTACGAGCTGATTGTGGATACAGTACAGTGAAGGTTTCCTGTTTGTTTTTGGTCATAATCCTCAGAGGTCCTGTTTGGGCCCATCATCCACATAATTTGCAGTGCAGCCACCAAATACTGGATCAACTGGTGAACCATTTGAAGAAGCATCTAAGAGTAATTTCCTGATGTGATATTTTGCAAAATAAATAAATAAATAAAAACCCTAAAGATTTCTACTGCTGCCAATAGTTTTTATTTTTAAACATTATTGAAAACATATATTTTAATAGTTCATGGGTGTGTATTGGATTTAAAATACTTTTAAAAAAGTGATTCTCACTCTTGTGCAAATGAGTTTCGAAAACAACATAAAAAACATGTAACCGCAAAGGGGAACAGATGTGATCTAGCAAAAATATAACACACAGGAAGACAAAAGAAAACAAGAAAGACAAAAAACAAATTTGAAAATGTAGTACCAGCTTACGTAATTCCATTAAAAGAAAAGAAATCATACAGAAAGCAGTAGATTTAAAAGGAGCACAGATTTACCTGGGAGCTGAATCCTTAAATTGACACTTAAGACTGAAACAAAGCAGCGAAGGCCAAGAAGATGTTGACATTTTAGAAGCTAAAGGTGACCTTTACAAAGGGGCCCTTTTCAGAGTCTGCGCATGGCACTGAACATAACAGTCCCAAAACATGTATTTTAAATTACATGTCACATTAATAAAAAATATATATTTTATTTTATTATTATTTTCTTATAGCCCACTCTTGTTATAAACTGGAGTAGGGCCTGGCCTACAGTGGAAATGCGCAGACGTGCCACTTGCAGTTATGACCTCGCTGCAGTGAAAAATAGCGCACAGCAGTCCATCAGCGGACGTGCAGTGTTTCCATTAGATGATAGACGTGCACATGATGACTGGGGGCTCAGCCACTCCGGGTGGCAGCCCGGCCCCCCGCTCCTCCTTGATCTTCCTGAATGGACAACCACGCTACCTACTGTCCACGCCTCCCTCTCTCATCTCGCACACTACCTCTTCACACCAAGAACCCGCTTCACTTTTATTGTGGAGTGATTAAACCGGGCCGATTGGTGCAGCGCGCGACTTAAAGGATCCATCCGAAGTAAATCACCGCTCACACCACGGTCCAAGCTTGCTTACCCACCGGGTCCTTGAATAACACCTCATTGCCTGACTAGGACATTGTGTCCTTTGTAGAAAAATGACAGCCAAGCACCGGAAAGCGAAAAACAACCACAAACATGAAGATAACTTTTTCAAAAATGAAGTTATGGAGACAGAAGTTCGCCCTGGAGGGAACAACTACACTCTTCTATTGGTTTTATTTCTTATTATTGTGATTGGAGGTGCCACTGGTGCGTGGTTCTGTTTCCAGCAGCACCAAACTTTAACCTACTTAACAGACAATCTCATGGGCATGCAGATGAAGATAGTGAAGCTACAGTCCTCCCACGAAGAAATGCGACTGTCAAACAGTAAGGTAAGCACCTAAAATAGTGACATGCCCCGTGTCCAGTCACATAAGTTTGCAAGCCGTCAACACCAGACACTTACTGATGGCCAGTATCTATAATGAATAACCTGCCTTATAAATCATATTTTCATGAGATTGTCATAAAAAGCAAACAAACAAACCAACAAAAAATAAAAAGAAAGAGGGGGGGGGACACTACAAAAAAAAGACGCTCCACCACACGTTGCCAGTAAGGAAAGTTAGCCGCAGGCCTCTATCAGATTTCCACATGCCGACAGCCTCATTGGAGTGAGTACAAAACGCTGCTATTTCTAACATCCACACAGCTGCTGACGTTTGTAATGTGGATTATTCTTGACCTACAAATGCAGCGACACTGCCTTTATCACTGACTCAAATATAAAATAGAGCTTTTGAGTGTCTAAGTTCTGTGGAAAATTTCTGTAGTGTAACACCAGTCAGGAATATGCCCCCAAAGCTGTGCAGAGGATGCTGCCAAAATAATAATAAACAAGGCAGTAATGAGCCAAGTCTAAATTTAGTCTGTGATTTTGATACTGAACACCAGTTCAGAGGCTCTTTGCAGGCAATGTGAAAGACTGTAGAAGAGCAGAAAGGGATGGGTTTTTTTTCCATCTGTATTTCTGAAATAACACACCATGTGTAATGAGCATTTGCATTTCTAGTTAAATGCATTAACATGAATGAACTGAACCTGTTAAGTGACTGTAAACTGAGGTTTATGATTGCCATGTTCAATATTTTACTGCCCTTGTGCAATTCATGGTATTCCAAGTCTTCTGTTCAGGAAAGTCTATGTTGCAGAAACTTTGCATGAGAACAGCTCTGCTAGCTCAGTCTTGTTCTGCAAATATTTTTTTCTGTGAGCCGTAAATTGTTTAGTGACTCACAAATTTGCAGTGTTTGTAATGTTTGAAGTGTTTGGTGCTGCGGGGAAATGAGCTTACTGAAGAATTCAGTAACGGTCATAAAGAATGACTACAAAATTCAACTCTGAAACTGTGTTTTAGCATGACTGTGAATGGGTTAATGATCTGAGGTTGGCCCCTGTGAAGTGAGATTTACAAAGTGACTTGTACATGATCAGACCTGTACTGATTAGTTAATGTTTAGATTTTGGTGTGGCTACTTACAAGGTTTAAGAAGGAACAGATTTCCTTCCTCCAAGCATTTTTATATTGACAAGAGATTAGGTTTAAAGAGAATTTAAGCAAATGCCATGCCAAAAATGATTTTGAAAAACGAACCCTGCTACAAGTGTGTAGTATACATCAGTAGTATGAGGGCAGAGTAGTGTTTAGGCTTGGGTACTTAAACACTGCTCTATGACTATTCTACTTGATTTCATATACATTCCAACAGTGGAGGTGATTTAGGGCTTGTGAGTTAATGCCTGTAAAGGCCAAAGAACATTAACATAAAACTGTCCTTGGCATTTCAGAACTTAGCAACAAAATCTTTTCATTATTAACTTAATAGTGTTGTAGTGCACTGACAGTTGAGACTATCAAAGCCCCAATTCAGTGAGAATAAAACCCCCTTAGCTTGACTCTGCATCACTCCTGTGTCTCCAGCAGCACATTTCTGACAATGTGGAAGCCCGACTTAATGCCCTTGAGGAGTCTTATGCACTGGCCCAGAAACAGGTGGGTATGGCCTTGGCTACAGCTGAACAGCTCAAGACGTCAGACCTCCCCGCTCAGGTGCTATCACTCCACACTGAGATGAAAGCCCGGCTGGCAGAGATGCAACAAGCCACAATGTCTCTGGAGCAACTGAGCCAGCTGCAGACCATGTTGAAGGGAAAGAGTGAGGAGTTTGAGGGTGTTAAAATTCAAGTGGAGGGTTTGGCTACACTTAGTGGCGAGCTGTACCAGAAGGTTGACGTCTTGACAGGCAGCCTGGAAGAAGCAGAATCAGAGCTGGAGGAGAAAGCTGGACAGGTTGCCACGCTGAGTGCCACGCTGGATAGGCAGGCTGCTGAAGTGCTCGGACTGAAGGACCAGCTAGACGCCTACCAGACTGAGCTGAAGGCCAGCATGGTGGAGATGACTACTGTCAGGTAGGTGGGGTGGGGTGGGGTGGGGTGGGGTGGGGGTGGGGGAATAACTTGCCTCTTCTGATCCATGACTTTATGTTGACTTTGTCAAAGCCCTGTTGGGTGCCACTGTCTGCATCTCTGTGTTACTCTAGACCAGTGCTGGTAGGCCTCATATTCACACTGTGAGATTGCCCTGATCTGTGTAAACATTTCCTTTGTATTGATAAGTTTGAGGGCTGAAGGGTTTGCTTCAAATTTCTGTTGGGTGTAAAATGGGCACTCTTTGAAGCTTGTGTAAACATCAGGGAAACGTCATTTCAGTTTTGAAAAATGCACTATAATTAAACTATTGGTATATTTTGTGAGTAAAAGTTAAGGCTTCACGAAGCTACAAAATAATGATCACATTGTCATAGGAGAAATTTTCTCCACTAAGAAAAAAAAAAAAAAGCTGAATTCGCTAATATGGTAACTTAACAACTCTTACTGTGTCTTCTGTCTTTCAGAGAGTTGCTTGAGCATGAACAGTCCCAGCGGCTCCAGCAGGCCAGAGTAGAGGAGCTTAATACGGTACGTCAGAGTCTGCAAAATCAGAACTCGACAGCCCATAATATGCACTCTGAACTTGGGGCTTAGCTTGAGAACACACAGAAGCAGGTTACCCAGATATCCAACACAGAGACCAATCAGATGATCTGATTAAATCTATACTAAGATCTAAAAAAAAAAAAAGGTAGCACATTACAAACTTTGCAGTCAATGACAAATTGCTCATATTCAAGAAGATTGTGATGTACTTTTCTTTTAAATTATTTTTTTGGAATAGATTTATGGGATTTTGTGTTTAGCACTAAAGTTTTACTCTTAGGCACAACCCCTTTTTTGCCAACAATCAGTCCAATTAATTCATCGTATTGTTTTGCTTAATTCGTTCAGTCTGATAATGTTTTCATGTTAGGGATTTTTTTTGATGTTCATAGATATGTTACATAGAGGAAAATCACACTGTAGTGATCACATCTTTGATTTTTATGTGACATGCGATTTTTCTATGATGTAAACATTCTTAAACCTGCCCATAAGCACCAATCTGACAATTGCTGATTAAATCAATGAAAATAGGCCAGATAGCCTTCTGAATAAATCAGGCATCTATAACCATACTAGACCAGATTTCCCTTCACATAAAGACAAATAACAACTTGAAATACAGCCATATCTCTAGTACTATATGCAAGATTTATTAGTTATAAAAAAGACCGTTTTAGAAGCTATTGTGTATAATTAGATTACACTTCAATGGCAGAACATTCCTGACATGCCTTAACACACATACTGTCAGCACACATGGCCTCTTTACTATTTCTGTTCATTGTGTGCCCATAGGGAACCATAATAACATTTTCATCACTTTAATTTGAAAGAGCTAATTGCCTGACATGGATTACCCAGTGGGTTTATATCTATGCTTACATGCATACAGTGTAACTTCCTGTTTTGTATGTCATTTAATCACATCGCGTTCACTGAGACACCTGGATGCCCACATAGCTGAGAAATAAATATTTTGCTCCAGTTTGCCATCATCTGATACGGCTTTCCTTATCTTAGTTTGTGGGAGAAGTTAAACCTGAGGTCGAGCCTCTGGAAAAGACAGAGGAAGAAACGGAGCCCACAGCTGAAGAAGAGGCAGCAACTGATGAGGAAGAAGCAGCGGCAGCAACTGGAGAAGAAGAGGTAGCTGTAGGAACTGAAGAAAAAGTAGAAGCCCCAGAACGTGAAGAAGAAGAAGAGTCAGCTGCAGCAACTGGAGAGGAAGAGGTAGCTGCACCAACTGAATTAGAAGTAGAGGCACTTCCTACAGCTGAAGAAAAAGTTACACCCAGTCTAGAGGAAGAAGGGGCAGAGGCAGATGAGCCAGGAGAAGTAGTTCCACAAGAAACGGCTGCTGTCGAACAGGAGGACTCTGTGACAGAAGAAACTGTTTCTACACGGCAGGCAGAGGCAGCAGAGGAGGAGGATGCAAAACAAGAGGAGTCAGTTGGTGTATCAGAAGAGGAGAAAGAAGACACAACACAGACAGAAGAGGAGGGACACAATGTAGAAGAGCAGGTGCCTGAAGAGGAGAACTGGAAAGGTGATGAAGAGGAGGCATCTGAAGGAGAGAAAGATCAGGAGGACTCAACAGTCCAATATGAGAGCCTTAAAGCAAGAGAGGAGGATGAGGCAGTAGAGGAAGAAAGGGATAAATCAGAAGAACACATGGCATCTGAAGGAGAGGAGGAACTATGGAAGGCAGTGCTTGAGGCAGAACAACCAGATGTAGAGGAGGAAGTGTCAGAAGCAGAGGAAGAACAGCAGGATACAGCAGATGAAGAGGAGCCACAGGAGGCAGATGAAGAAGAGGAGTCATTAGAATTTGATACTCTGCTAGAGGACAAATGTAAGATTTCAGTTACATTTTTCCACAAATAATGGCTTGAATATCAATCAGATTTGTAGTTTTGACTAAACTGCCTTACTGAAATGTATTTACTGATACAGCCCTCCTAATACCTTCTGTTGTTTAATGTTTTTACAGAGTACATGCTGCCAGAAAAGGTTTTTTTTTTTCTTTTTGTGCAAGGGACATATCCATCA
Organism: Paratilapia polleni; assembly: GCA_015106735.1. Taxonomy (NCBI): domain Eukaryota; kingdom Metazoa; phylum Chordata; class Actinopteri; order Cichliformes; family Cichlidae; genus Paratilapia; species Paratilapia polleni. The sequence continues at coordinate 49,931 of VUQI01015107.1, forward strand.
AGAAGAATAGGAGCTTTCTCAGACATCCACCACTGTCTACAATATGACAAATACTGTAGGAAGGAATTATTGATTGCTGTTGTCTAGGTGCAATATTCATTTGCTTTCTGAAAGGCACACCTAATCAAGAATTCAGTCAACATGCAGAGCTGAAACCTGTGCCTCAAAATCTAACATGGCTTTTTTTTCTTTTTTTTTTTTGTAAGGAAATGAGTGATTCAGGGTTTACCTGCCAATAACAGCCTCAAAAGCCTTAACTCATAAAATGATCTTTTTTTGTCCCAAACTGTAAATGAAAAAACAAGAAGCCAATGCATAAAATGTCTATCACTGCACTTCAAGCCATAAGTAATGCCCGTCTTGGTGACAATAAAGTGTGCTTCTTTTAGTCGCTGCCTGAAATGTATAATGAGAAACAACATTTGCAGACATTCATTGTGTTTACACAGGAGAGAAACTGCAAAAAAAAAAAAAAAAGAAAAAAAATAAAAATTTGTTTTTTTTTTTTATTTTTTTTTAATTTTTTTTTTTTTTTTTTTTTTTTTACTGTGTAGTATTATATTTAGACC
>VUQI01015116.1:2785-25857 GCA_015106735.1 Paratilapia polleni
TAAAAAAAAATTTATATAAATAAAAAAAAAAAAAAAAGAAGAAGTATTAATATTTAAAAAGTATTTGATATTTAAAGTGAAGCTTGGTCTAAAATCTTAGTCATAAGATCAGTCATGTGACACTACAAAAAGCCTTAAATTGCAAATGATGGGTTATCTTTTGTGCACTCTTACAAGAAAACTTCAAAACTTCTTTAACATTGTGTACTTAAATAAAAATACACTGTATTTACAGCAGTTTGGTGAAACAGTGTCAAGTCTTAAACACTCAATACAGTGACTATGAAGAACTTATTAAAGTTAGAGATTTAGATTTGATGTGCAACAAGATGATTCAACACCATAAATAATACCATTCCTCTTGGTGCAGCTATTAGTGGGCAGCAAACTTATCATAAATACATGCCAACTAATCCACCCCTATAATAATTACTACGTGGCACTACACTCCCTCCACCCGATGTCAACAAATTTAATTTTTAACACAAACTGTCATGCCTCATTTCATACACAGTAACTTCCTTTGCTGGGACAAGGAGGTTGGGATGACCTCAGTCCCTAGGGGTGCTCCTCTGCTATAGTCATCCATTTGTGAATGAAGATGACGACTTTTAAAAGGACAAGACATCATTAAGAGAATAAGTAGCCTTTCCAGCAGTCTTTTTGCAACCCCCACCACCTGGATGTAATTCCAGTGCCTTAAAACAGAACTAAAAGTGGCTGAGAGTGGGAGGGGTGGCGATTTAATGGTCCAATAATGTCTCAGCCAAAGCACAGTGTCCTCCTAGGATGGTACAAAAAGAAGTAACACACTGAGACTGACCAGTTTGTTGATTTAAGAGGCAGTTAAGGATGCACTGAAAGTGCCTACATTGAGTGAAATAAAGCCCTATATAAGGTGACGCAACACAGCAGCCAGAGCGGATACTCTATCCACACAAACGGATGAATTCTATCAAAATACCACATGTCAGCGTATGACACTGAAACCAGAGATGGTCAAATGACATTTATTTAAGTGGCACATCTTCCACTGTAGATAGGTATGGGAGAAAAGAAAAGGTCAATAAAAACAAGTCAGGGACTGCAATATCAAGCTGTAAAAGATGCCTTTGTCATCTGTCCTTATTTGTCGTTCTTCTTCCTTCTTTTCTTTACGCTTCTCCTCTCACCTTTCAGGTTACTGTCACTCACAAAATGTTAAGTCTGGCAAACACAGCAGGCTTCGCAAGCATCACATCATCAGTCATCCTACGCTTAAAAAAGCGGATGAGCTGCAGGTGGGGTAGGCCCGGCATTACTCAACCCCTATCAAAAATCTGCCGCCATTTACATTTTACAGGAAATTGGCACCTAAAGTTTTGAAATTTGGATCGATAAGCTGAATAAAATTAGTTTTAAATGTGGCAGGGTTCTCCTAAATGTCAAATAACCTAGTGTATAAAAAAAAAGACCTTCCCAACAAGTTTAAATAAACCCTGCAGGATAATGCTGGCTCTCCTGGGGGAACCAAAAGCTGATGGCTTTGAAACAGGAGGGAGGGTATTTTCAGCGGGGCTGCCCAGCATGAGAGATCCTGTATGTCTCACAGCTGAGCTTGTTTTATTGAAAGGTTGTTTGAAAGGCCCTGAACCCAAGACATCAGTGGTCATGTTTGTTTGGCTTAAAGAGGAGCAGCATTCAAAAGAGCAGTGCAAGGAGTCAGAGTACACGAAAGAAAATGAGATGGGTTAGTGCCCGTAGCACCTTGGAAATACAGGCAAGGAAGATTTGTAAAAAATTAATAAAATGGTCTCAATACAGCTTCAATTACAACCTGCTTCAAATGTGCACAGCGCAAGCCGAGCTTAACTGCACTGTGCAAATAAGTGCCAAAACCAGTGCTGTTATCAGGTAATGGAGTCAGTGGGAGAGAGAGGGCCTTTGTGAACTTGACACTCCCATTAAGCCCCTACTGGAAAGTGCAGTATTTGATCAGGAGATGGGAATTGAGCAAAAATGAACTGAAACTAGATCCCACATGACTTATTTTCCTGTTGGCTCTCAGCTTTAGGTGTCACTCAGACTTAATAAAGCTTTCAGATTTTCATTTTATCACAGAAAATAGACTGGGCAAAAATAAAATCAGTCGGTTTTGCCTTAATGGAGCAAAGTAATGGCGAGGTGAAACTGACACAACACATTTTGTCCATAGTAATACCATCAAAATGAAAGCATATTCACTTCTGGAGTTTTCCAAGAATCAATTCAAACTGAATATTGGCCTTTTTCACAGACTTTATTTCATAATGGTTCCAACAAATACAGCACTTTGGCAATAGCCTGTCACCTTGGGTGATACCAACACAGCTATTTCAACCTATAGAGTTACAGTATTCTCTAGCCCACACTGAATCTCCTCCACCAACCTATAACTCTTATTTTATTTCCACACTTTATACATTAGAGGTACATTACACCCATCCCAGTAGATAGGATGAGTCCACTTTTACACCCAGGTGTTACATTGCAAGGTTAGGTCATTTGGATGGCTATGACCTTTGATGGCTCCATCTTCAATGAAAATTATCTAGTGATCTCCGCATTGACATGCACACAGATGCCCTTGCGCTGTACATTCACACTATGGTGATAAGAGCAATTCACTTGGGAGACATTATGGAAATCTTCATTTGGGAATTACGAATTATAATTAGAAAGTATGGCCACATTTCTCTTTCTTAAGTATGGTGGGGTTTGCACGGTTTTACAGGGACAGGACTAAGAAGCAGTCCTCACAAGAGCAGGATATTTCCTGCATCTTTCCGGAACTGATCTTTTGCAGAGCATATTGCTGCTATGTTTATCATTCAAGTCTTCTTTAGAGAATGCCTTGCTTTTAAAGAAGTAATTAGACCAAGTAAAGTGAGAGGAAAAATCCAACACTGAGTCCCAAGTGTTCTGGTAAGCGATTAATTATTCTGAGGAAGACAGATGTTAAATTGTGTATGCCCATCAGCGCTAAGACTTTCTGAAGATTTATCATTCATGTAAATCATGAATAAAATATTTCCTTGTTGTGAGAAAATGCTACATCTGTTTGGTGCATCATTTACTCCCGACTGCAGGAAAGTAAGCACACAAATCTGACCTATTAAAGCTGGTTTTCGACACATAGTGGACATGCGGAATTTACACGTTTGGGTTATATGTATTTATTCGCATGCAGTCACTTAACAGAAAAGCTGTATGTTGTTTGCAAATTATTTTATAAATGGCTTGAACCAAACTCTGCTCTTCTAGTAAGGAGTAACAAAGTTGCTGAATAAGGTAAATATAACATCACATCACAAAAAACTGGTATTGCATGTATATAAAGCATATGTGTTTATATTTTCCCCAAATGTATGAATAAATAAGCAGAAACACTCAAGCGAGTGGGATAGTGTCATGGAGATCACGGACGAGGCAATGGTGGTGGCAGAGGTTGAGCCACAAGCCACCGGGACGGCAGCGTCTCCAATCGCCCCTGGCGACCATCACGTTGCCATGCTCCGGAACAGACAGGCCTGCTCGCACAACAGATGGAACTAATGATGCGAAACAAAAGAGATCATTTCACCGTGGTCCTCTAGGAAGCCACAAAGAGAGGCTTGGAAGTTTGAATGATGGGATCAGGGGACTTGCATGGGGTTAGATATGGATAGCCTTTTTTTTTTCCAGGAGGTGCTCAGATGAATAGGAAAAAAAGATCTTTGATCTTTCCTACTGAAAGCACCACATTTAAAAAGGCGACTATGAAAAAAAAATAAGAAAAATGGAAATTAATGTTGAAGCTCTGCTGAGGATCCCCAGTAGGGATGGTTTTATTTTTCCTTTCCAGATAAATATCCAGCCACATATCGGACATCAGAGCCTTGACGTAAAATTTTCAAGGAAGAAAATTATTAAAAAGACAGTTATGAATCTGTAGTTGCAGAACTGACATTTCAACTTTTGACCGCAGCCCTCTGTTCATATCATAACATATTTAACAGTTTGAACCATTTTGCAAATAACCTGAACTGCAACTAAACACAGTAATAAGAATAAAGTTTTCACTGCTCTAGCTGGAGTTAAAACTTGTTTCAGTTTGATTAGGGCAATATAGGTTGCTCTACAGAATGCTTAATGAATAAAAAAGAATCTGAATGCCAAAGTTTAAGGCAAATTCTTACAACTAAATAATATCTAAACTGTCCAGAGAACATGACTTTTTCCCCCACTGTGTTGGACAACAGTTGTAAACAAACTGCTGTGTCCTGAACAGACAAAAACAAATCAAATTTGAGCTGAGGACATTTGCATATCCTGAGGGACAGGATTAGATTTAGAGGTCATGTCTTACGAGCCAGTCCTCAGCAGACGCCAATGTAATGTTTCTATGTCAAGTACATTCCATTGAAGCCTATGCGAGCCCGATCTGTTTTCCAAGTCCGACAGTCAGAGAGAGGGAGCGCTGCTCTCTAAATACAGAATGTGAACTGAGAGAAGCCAAACACCTTGGGATGGGATTTAACCAGGATGGAGCAGAGTAGAGCCCAATCCATGCCCATCCACACATGGAGGGGATCACTGGGAAAAGTTCAGCTCCGACACTGACACAAACAGCGGAGCAAGGCCTGTATTAGAGTCAGGTTAGCAAAGATAACACTATCAGCCTGATCCCCATGGGTACCAAATGCCGGGCCTTGCTGGCAAATAAAGCTACAGTGTCTTGACTCCTTGGCACATTAGCTCTGATTACAATGACCTTCATTATATCAGCTACCCTTATTACAACACGTAGAAGGCGTCTCTCCCCTGGGCAAAGCACAGTGGGGGAAAGAGTGAAGGAAAGCGTCGAGATTCATTTGTAAGGATTGAGCTGTGAAAGCTAAAGCACAGACCTGTACTGTAATGCACAATTACCACCTGTGAAAACACTCATAACAGTCACAATTGATGACTAGTCACTTCACTTGAAGAGAGTTTGTAGGTGTATTATTCAATTCAGATTCAAGTATACTGCTTCAGTGATCTACTGGGGTCACTCAGATTTAATGGTACTTGGAATATGAGAACTAATTTAGAACTGTTTTAATAAGTGTTACTTTTAAGAATTGCAGATATCTAAGATCTTAAAACTACAAACTCAAAAATCTAGACTGAACCATAAACACTGTGGTAGTTTTAGTGGATTTCATGTCTAAATACCATGTTTGACTATTAAAAGATTTGCCTATGCAGGCAGCCAACCCCTGCTTAATATGTAACAATGTTGTTAACCTCAATTTCCTGCCTGGTCTGCCCCTCCACAGGCCACTTTGTTAGCTTGAGGAAGCTCTTGGCAAAGACTACCGCCGCGGCGGTGACTCTTATTCACTCTGACCACCCTGAAGACATGGGGATTCTCCCCCCGCAGCCCTGCTCATCCCTCCTTCAGGCCCCTCACTGTGCATCTCACCCTCCCTCTTTGTTGGCAGGTGACTCAGAACAACAGATGTTGGCCTGAGAGAGCCGCTTCATCGCATTCACTTAGCGCTGCCAACACACCCAACACGGGATGAGCCGAACCGTGGGGGGTTCTGAGGACCATCCTTTCAGCCAGCAGGGTGGAACAATGTTTGTTTATGTGCTGAGATACAGAGGCAAGGAGGAAAGGGGGTGGGCAAATCAGCTTGTTTTGGATTAAGAACAAATCACGAGATTTTAAGAATCACGAGAAGTGCTTCAATAGCGAGCCAAAACATGAACACCTGTAGGAGGCATGGGATCCCAAGCAGTGAGTGACACACATAGTATCACTTTCAGCCTCTCATTCACATTTTTGTCAAAGTATAACTCCTGAGGAAGAATAAACAGCACAAAGGCGATATAGCCAAGAGTGCACTTAACAGAATCAGAGTTTAAGCCATGTTGATCCCCTATGACAGTATGCTAAAAAAAAAGCAAATAAAATTGTAACTTAATTATAGATTTATAATGAGCCACTGCACCACTGCCAAAAACAAGTCCCATACCAAAGCAAACAGGCACCTGCTGAATGCTCTCTGCTCATGGGTTTTCATAGCTTAATTAATCTATGCCTTGGGGTATCATGACTCGTACGTGCTGCTTTCGTGCATGTTTGAGACAATTAAGTTGCTCCAAGAAACAGAGGTGCAACTTCAACATGGAGCAGAGACAGCAATACCACACCATTGCATGACACATTTTGTGTTTTGAGAAAGTCAATTATCCAATAATTTGTTTCCCACTGAAGAAAACAGAAAACTAATGACAAATGTTTGAACTGAATTACTAATCACATGGGTTGATCTGTCAGAGACAGAGATGAAAACCATCCATATCTGTTTCTGAATCCATTTGTCATTACTCTTATAGCAAGCATTGGTATACCACATAAAACTGACACACAAATATAAGTTTAAGACTCACCTTCCTGTTGAATAATCTCTGCTGAAGCCTAATCCGCTGAGGAGTTATCGCCTGTGGCCGATGCTCACTCTACTGCCATCTGATTTCTGTAGATAAACATAAAACAGCTGTTTACATCGCATGTAGCGTCTTTGAAATAAGAGTTTTAAAGCATCTGACCAGATCGCACCAAAGATGCCTTTACTAATGTTACAAATAACAAAGTGAATGTAGAGGTTAAAATCTTCTAAGCAGCAAGTCACTCAAATCTGTAAATCCATGGAATAATTATATTTATTTTAAATTTAGTTTTTATATCTAATGGACAGTATAATGCATAAAACCAGTATTAAAATCAAACTTCTGATCTCGTGAGATTATTTTTTCTCTGTGGTGTAGAAACTTCTCTGTGGAAATGTCTGGAAAAAAAAACAATTATCCTGAAAAGGTGTTACATCTAGGGTTGCAGCTGGTTAAGGAAAACGAAGGGGAACCAACTTGTTTCTATGATGATCAAACAAATACAGCTCAACAGTGACCCTCCACATTTTTTTTTTTAAAGGGCTCCGGTTCCAGAAATGAATTTCCTATTAATTCTCTCCATTTACGTTTCAGAAATTCTTATATAAAGAGTTTTAAGCCTCGAACTAAGTCGACCAGCTACGAGGTGAAACATGACCATAAAAGGATTTGATTTTGATTTGAAAAAAAATAAAGGAAAAAGAAGGCAAAGGTATAAGACTGTGCATATAATTACTTTTAACAATGAAGGAGCTACTCATCCCATAACCCAATGCAAGTCCCAGATTCCACAAACAACTTCCAACCATCTCAAATTCAATCCTTTTCATTATCAGTGTGTTTATATGGTTAATAACAGTGTTACATAATAATAGTTTTGAATATATTTTGTTGTTTATGTTGTGTGTGTAGTAGGTATAGCCTAGTTATCAGTATGGTACAGTGCTTCATTCCTGACTGCAATCACCGCAGTTTCTGAAGTCTCGCGCTCACTAAGTGACCTGATACTCAGGGGTTCAAACATTTCCATGGTGACAGCAAACCTCCACCAATCAGAGATCTCGCTGTTTCAGTTTAGGATTGAGGGTAAAGTAGTTCTTTTCTGTGACATTGCAAATAAAGCGTGTTTTTGTTAAAACAAGGTTGATATCATTCAGTCTTGTGGTTTCCACAGGAGCACATACCTTCGTTTCACAATGTCATAGCTCATAGTAAATCTGCTTTGGATGGTTACAACTAGAGATGCACCGACTGACCAGCCAGGGACTGGAATCGGCCAAGTTCCAGTGTTCTTGGTCCGGACCGGTGACTGGCCGGTCAGCCTCCAATATGTCCAATTATGAGCTGGCCCGTTACATGTGTGTGCAACAAGCGCACCGCGGTACGGCCAAATAGTCGCCCGCACACTCACAGCCACACGCTAACATGTTACCGTGGAAGCTCCTCACTGCGAGTGGGACAGAAAGTTTGCCAAAGTAAACCAGGCTGGACCAGCACGAAAATGTTTGTAAAAACAGCCCTAATCAGACACTTAAACATGGACATTTCAAAGAAGCCAACAAAGGAAAAGTGGCTAAAGCGAAAGTAGCCAGTAGCCAGAGCCAGCCACAAGCTGCCAGCCTCGGTAAGAGCAAAGGATCAAAGTAGTCAAGAGGAAAATTGTGGAGACCTGTAAAGAGAAAAGAGAAAATAGTTGATGTCCTGTTATCTGGTGAATTTATAAACATACTGGAAAATGATGCAACTACCTGACATTAGTTTTGTTCTATAATTCTGCTGCACCTGCTTTTGTCTGGTCAGGTAAAGGTGGGTATGCAGCAACTCATTTTTATTTAATTATCTGTACCTCTTTCCAGTAGTACAGCACTTTATTTTCAGTTGTTTCAGTGAGAGAAGATCCTGTAACTCTGGGGGAAGTTGTAAAGGTTAATAATTTCATTTATTATGAAAATACTATTTAGCATTGAGAAAAAGTTGATTTTTGTTTGTATATGCTGTCAATTATAGCGCTTAGAAAGAAAATCTGAATCGGCAAAAATCGGCATCAGCAGGACACACGGAAAAATCTGAAGTCTGAATCGGCCAAGGAAACTGCAATAGGCGCATCTCTAGTTACAACATTATGGCTCATAATCAAAATCCCTAGGGAGAATATGAATAGGATTTTTACATCCGGAACCTCAATGTTGACCTCTATTAGACATTTTGCTTTAAGGGCCACTGTTTGCAGCATTTTATGTTTTGCTAAATTAAGACAACATATCCCATAAACCCGATCAATTCCTCCTGCTGGTCAGTAAGTGAAGTTAAAGTAAAACTGAACCTACGCAGATAGAATTAGACTTTGGTATTACACAAAACATGAAACAAATGTTCCATTGAGCACAGTGTTTGTATGTTTACTGAAAAATCTAAATGGATATGGTAATGATTTATTGATATAAAATATAATATAAATAATTGGTGACCAAAATGAATTAGGACAAAAGTAAAGAATTTGCACGACTGCTAATTACCAGCTTGAATGAGCCTGATAACTAAAGGAGAAAAGGTATTAAATGCAATAATTATTACTATTGCTAATTACATTTCCAATTATGTAACTAATGAGAACAGCTTAATTATCAGCACATTGGATAAATAAGAGTTTTGCTTTCTACCATTTGTGATTGGGGTGGTGATTTGGTCACGATATCAAGGGCAAGTTCTCTGACCAAAAACACACAAGAAAAAACTGTAAACTCTCACAGAAGCACCCTTTCTTCAATGGTAATAAAACATTTACAGTGTGAATTAAATCCATATTAATTTATAGATTTGATTATATCCCTTGCACTGTGTGGAAAAAAATCTGATATCAAACAAAGTTATCACAGGCCAGTATTTGGGCCTTTAACAACTGCATTTATTATTCAGTGCAAAGTCATTATAGCTGTTCAGCAAATGGGCAGCTGTATGAAATACTTCACTTTATTTTTATTAATTTGTACTTAAAGTCATATCTACATTAAAAAAAAAACAACACTTTATTTGAAATTTCAAACAGAATTTACCAAGATTGAAAAAGAGAAAGAAGAAGAAAGAGACCAACGAAGCCAGGTAGAAAAGTATCAGTACTGTAATTGTGGAAGCTCAGTTTGTCACATTATAAAATGCTGGGGGGCATCAGCGCACTGAATGTTTGCAATATGTAGACCTGTAACATCTAAGGTAAGTCCTGCCTGTTGCAGGTTATGAGGCTTCTATCAATGTCTAAGAAATTTTGGCAAGTTAAAAAGGCAACATTCAGTATTTTATGTAACCAAAATATTATTTCTTTCAAGATACCAGAGGTTTAAAACACAGCTTATCTGCTACTGTAGGTTGGAAGAGTTGGAAGTTAAGGTTTCCTGTACATGAGGGCATAAAAATCAAAAAGAAAAATGAAAGTATGTTAGGTAGAGGCCAGGCACGAGTCTGGAGATCTGATATAATGATACGCTGATCTACCTTATGTATCTGAATCTATCAACTGGCTGATGACTGGCAGAGACACAATGTAAGACACTATCATCAGCACCCATACTCTGCCCACCTCCTCCACAAGGCAAACTGCACCCCACGTGGCTGTCAAAACGTCGCTGTATTACACGCAAGAGTCTTGAAAAGGTGCTGATATTTCTCACATTCCTTAAGGGTGTTGCTCTAACTTTAGGAGAGCGGAAGTGTTGCAGAGGGCCATGTCTTAGTGCCAAGCAAAGGCACGGTGGATTAGAGTTGTATCTTCCACATGGCTGCTTTCTAATCCTACCATCTGAGGTAAACACAGGACCAGGTGAGGCAACACGCCTGTCTGAGACACCTCTGGAACACAGAGGGATCTCCTCCTCAACACCCACAGGTCTGCTACTTCCGACTAACATGGAACATGCTCACAGTGGGCTCTAGTAATAACTGGTCTGTTGGAGATTCAAATTCTCCTTTTATTTTTACATTAGTTGCTCTGTATACATAAAAAAAAAAAATAGCACTGACTGACAAGAATATTAAAATAAGATTCAATTTGCCAAAAATTAACAGCTGGTGCTACATTTTTTGTATGTCTGTGAGTGTTTATACTCCCTCTTGCTATAAACACTGTCTGCTTTCAGATCAGAACTCAAACATCTGGTTCATTTCTGTGTGTTTTTCATGTGTTCTAAAAGTGAACAATAAGGTGATAATTCTGTGTGTGTCACTGCTGAGGAATGCTGCCAACTTCAGTTTCAAAGTCTCTCCCTCTCGCCTCAAAGGCAGGACAAGAGGAGGAGCAAAAACAAACAAAAGCAGAAAGAAACATTCATTGTGCGTGTTTAAGATGCTGCTGGGGTTTTTTTGTTGTATTTTGTTGTTGTTTTTTTAAATATCTGGATCATTACGTACAAACAGGTTTCGATTTGTTACGACATGACTGTTTTTCAGTACATTTTTCACACATGACCTCATAATTTGAAAAAAAAAAATGTACACACCCATGGAACAGGTACTTGAAGTAAAAAACACTAACAAAAAAAAGCTTCAAGAAGATGGGTATTTCACAAGTAAATGAGGTATGTGCTTTGTGGCATGGTATTTTCCATTACAGTGAAGACTCTTTCGGGAACAGTAAAGTACAAATGAGTAGGCAATGATAGAAACCAGCACTTACTAGAATTTTTGGATAAGTTAGAGCCAATATATTTCCATAAGAAACATTTGGGTTCTAAACATGTAAAGAACTTTTATATATAAATGTCATTGATATATACAGGAACTGTTAATACTATAAAGTAAGTGAAGGGAGTATGTTATATAAAAGCAACTTATTTATTTACAAGTCACTCTGTAAGGTATTCTATTTCCCTGTACGTTTTACAGTTGCTTTTATGATGTGAGGATTTTCTGCACCCCCCTTAAAAAATATTGTTTAAGTATCAAGGTGCACTAAAGAACACAATAATACTATAAATACAACCTAGAGCCAAGGCACTTGTGAAAACCTTGTCAGAACATGTGAATGAGGGATGGTTCTGAAAAAGTGCATATTTTGATTTTGGTGATAAAACAACAATCCCAGGGGCTGAAATGTGTTAACTATTAAGTGACTGTGAAACTTTTTGGCCAAATCGGGTGATGATTCATTAACATTTAACAAGATGAGAAACAGTTTAATCCAAAAAAAAAAAGTCTCTTTAAAAGACTTTGAGCACTTTGCAAAACTGCTCATACCATGAAGCATGTGCTTAACAAAAACAGAAAATCTGAACCTGAAAGGTGAGATTTTCTGCGGTTATGTTACCATCATTTGCCCTTAGGTATGAATTTGAGATAAATATACTGTAAAACATACACACACCTTTGTCACGCAATGTGATTTGAGCAAAAAGGTATCTAAGTTCATCATTAAATGTCCTATAAATGCAAAGTGCAGCTGACCCACCTTACTTTCTCTGTATGCATCTATATATTTTTTCCAGAGTCTTTGTTGACGCGAAAGTAGTCAGCTATAAAAAAGGAAAAAAAACAACTTACTCACTGAATAGTCATGTGAGCGTTTCACATCACAGTAACCACACCACCCAGGACAATGATGCTCACTTAATCAGGTTTGGATTTAACTGTTTGTCTTCATATTAAATGAATGAGCAAACTCTAATTTCATGTTTATACAGCACTGAAATATAAAGCAAGTAGTCTCTCCATGTTTGTTTGCCTCACAGATATATACTAGTAGTTATGGTAAACCATACAGAAACAGTTAAATTCCATCAAGTACACAGTCCTCTGATTGAGTGAGCTTGAGTCCTACCAATTTAAAGAGATTGTTCAAGTCTAGAGTGTGTACCAAGAATGGACGTGTTGATTATGTATGCTAGGAGTGGTACAGTGTTTTATTGGAAAATTTACACCCGTGCAGTGATTTATATAAATCAGTAGTGCCCACAAAGCAGTAAAACTCTAATTGTTTCTTCCATTTTGAAAGTCTAGCGTCCATTAAGGATGCAGTGAGTAATAAAAAGGACTTTTAATCAATCCTCTCTTGTTGATGAGCTGATGTGCGAATGGGCTATCCTACCTGACAGCGCTACCATATGTTGATTTTTTTTCTTATAGTCAACAAAGAGACGGAGGAGCTTATTCCAGTGTAGGTGAATGCCTTTACAATATACCTTAACTGAAACGTTCTGATGAAAGAGGACAGTTTATCTGAATTAGTTCTTGTCTGTTGATCTGTTTTCGTATTTGTCTAAGCATTTGCTGAATGAGCAAAAAGATTCTGATGTTCAATAATATTAAAACCTGAATAAATATGCAAAATGAATACAGTCACTCTCATCTTTTTAATACTAGTAACTCTCGTAACATTATAAAGTCATTTTAAGGCAAGTGCAGTAGCTGGCCACGTTACTCCCTTTTGCCCACGCTGCAGTCTCTGTAGTGACCCTTTCATTGTCGGATTAGACTGGCCGACCCCTTCTCGACCGGCTGGCATGGCCACAGTAAATCCTGGAGACTGCTCATGCTAGGGACCTTGGGTAATTAATAAAATCCCCATTACATGCCTTGTGCCCGTTGTTTGCTATTTCAACACCCCATTTGTGCCACGATTACAGTCATTATCAGTCACCGCCATTAATTCTCTACCCGAAGCCAGAACTGCATACTAATAAATTGGGCTCTAAAATTTCTTTACCTTTCAAGGAGTTGGTGTTGGAACTGGGCCAGGAAGTGCCACTCCAGATTAGGAGTCATCTGGTGACTCGGAAGGAGCCCTTTGAATAGTAGGCTGCTGCATCTTTGGAGATAGTTCAAATTCCCTCTTTGATTATTTTCCTTTCCCCTCCAAAATGAATCTTTATTAAGCTTAAATCCTGAATAAAATGAAATTAGCAGACTGCAAAATATTGCTTTCTTTTCTGACTCTATTCCCTTGTGCATGCATGCAAATTATAATGCTTATTTATGTAAATGAGGTGTCGTCTTTAATTAGTTTTGCTTGAGGGCATTAAAATACATGTATTCTTTCCCCAAAAATGATTTGTTTTGTTGCTCTGCTCAGTTTAAGTTCAAAATGAGTGATTATGCCAACTAAAAAGGTTTATTAATTCTCTAGTTTTCTTTTTTCTCCCTTCCTCTTTTGGAGAATTATCTTCTCCACCCACTTCCTGGGAAGAGTGTATTCTCTGTGAAATCGAAAAGCCTCTTCAGGCAGCACTCTAAGCACTACTCTGACAGGCACTTCTAAAGGTCCCAGGTTGAAACCACATGGTAGAAATGCACTTCCACTCATCAAATCTGAAAGCTGTGCTCTTCAGCAATTCTCCCTATATGTATGTGTTTTGCAACATGGCTCTTTGAATAACGACACAGGAGATTTGCTTAACTGTAGCACCTTTCAGTCATACATGTATCTTAGCATTTTGTTTAATCATGGTAAAGTACGCCGTGCTTCAATAATGCATGCATTCATTTTGAATTTTATTCATACATAACAGACGTACACTTAGAACATAACCTGTCTTGAGAGTAAGGGCTGCGGTATTAATTAAATGTTATCATCAATGTAAATTCCACCATCCTGTCAGTTACTGTGGCTCGGCTCATAGCTGAAGAGAGCATGACCTGCTTAAAAACGCCACGCCTGATTTGGGCCTTATTTTAATATTTGTTTAAAAGGATTCGCAGTGTTACAATAAATCTTCTGCTATGCACTGTTTTTACGCATTTACTGTTGATTTACAGTCCCTTGTCGAGTGGCTATCGAAGAGAAAACAGCTTTATGTCATTGCAGAAGGTGTTGGGTCAACTTCAGTTAGAAGCAGCCACTGACTGTGTCATGCAGTATTTCACACCACTTCAGGTTGAAAGTGACCAACTGCAGCCCTGGTTATTGTTCAATATCCTATCAGTATTCCGCATCCCTTCAACTGCTCAGATGAGCTGAAATGGCAAGTTAAGATGCCCCCTCCTCAGCCTCCAAGTATGATTTATGGAAAGGAAGCTAAAACCATTATAGCATTTTTATTATTATTGTTCTTTCAAGGCTAATGCAACAATAGATTTTTGCATGATTGATGCGTTATACTAAACATTAGAGGATTACATTAACTTTGCATAGAACAGCAGAATGACATGAGATTACTTATTGTTATTTTTCCACCACATGATCATACTGTAAACATAGCACATATAGTCATTCTCGGCACATATTGATTACTGTGTACATACACCACGTACATTTATACCAATTGTTTAATATAGCTTTAGTCGTCTTTCAATACTGCTTTTTTACAGAGAACTATAAACTCCTCTGTCTTATTCTAGAAAACTTTGTGAATGGCAGTGCTTCAGAGATTAAACAAATATAAGCGACTCTGATAGCCTCTCATCTGCCCCCCAATTCTGCAAATTATTAAAACTCTAAGCTCTTGTGGGAGGGAATATGGCAGCAATATGCTGATACTTCAATCATCTGGGAGGAAATTCCATGTGTAATAAAGAGGAATTGCATACAGTATACAGTACAGCCATGAGTCCTCTTTCATGGCATGTGATAGAAGAACTATTCAGACCACATCAAACATCTTGCATTATTCCTCACACACTAAGCACAGGCACAGGCAAAGCCCCAGACTCTGCTTCTTAAGGTGTCCTCTCACTTCATTTACTTTAACAAAGTTTTTTTTTTTTCTTTCCACTGCATTTATTTACAAGCAGGACATATAATCATAAAGAACAGATACACTACTAGAAAAAAACAAAAACAAAAAACAGTTGATCCTCTGTCTAAGATATTTTGATGTGCCTCTTAAAGGCCTGTTTTTTCACATGACTCTTCGGGGTTCACTCATCATACATACACAGTATTACCCGGTGTTCAAATCAATGCCACAGTAGTGTTTTAGTTTTCAAGAAAAACTTCATTAAAATGTTGACGCACACTTTGGATGTCTTTTATAGGCATTTGTGCTTGTGTGTTTATCATGTCCTGGCCATGCAAGCAATGATGGGCGTCCAGCCAACTGATTCTTCCCCCAAAGTGCTAATTTGTGCCACTCTAGTGTGCACAACGCTATAATTACCTGAAAACGTAAACTGGAAGCTATGCCTGACAAAGACAAGAAACTGTAATAAAACTGAGCTTTTGGTGCTCTGTTGCGGTGACTCTTATAAGACATATTAATGGGATGTTTAAAGGATATGGCACTTTTCCATTTGTCTTGTGGAAAAATCTTAGGCAAAACACCTGGTGCACTAAGTGCCTGCAGTCTGAACACTGAACAACAACTAGCAGTCATGGAGCTCTTTTATAAAGCACTGTCACATCTAAAAGATTTTCTATTAACTACATACTGCAGCTTTACACCAGACTTGTCCTTTCTTGACTGTCGTCACGTGGCTAGTTAATGAACTACCAAAGTCAGATTTCAAAGGATTTTACCCTGTAAATTACATTTAAACAACAAAACAGCCATGTGTTTAAAAACATATCACTCAAATCAGTCAGCTCTTACTCTCCTGTTCTTTCATGTGGTGATGTCTAATGCATGAAAAATGTGTTCTGTGACTGACGACTAGCTTCAGGTTTCTTAACTTGAGTTCAAAAGAAGGATTACACCAACATGCAAGTTAAAAGATATTTTTATTTAAATTTATCAGGGGCAGACATTTTGTGCCAATATTATGTACATATACAAATTAGGTGATTTTTCATTCTTTAAATGTTTCAAAATAAAGAGAGCTTGCACAGCAAATTGACATACACTCACCGGCCACTATATTAGGTTCAACTGCTTGGTGAAGCAAATATATAGTCAGGTAATCAAATGGCAGCAACTCAGTGCACTTAGGCATGTAGACATGGTCAGTCTGAAGTTCAAACTGAGCATCAGAATGAGGAAGAAAGGTGATTTAAGTGACTTTGAATGTGGCATGGTTGCTGGCGCCTGACGGGCTGGTCTGAGTATTTGAGAAGCTGCTGATCTACTGGGATTTTCCTGCACAATCATCTCTAGGGTTTACAGAGAACGATCAGAAAGAAAAAAATATCCAGTGAGTTGCAGTTCTCTAGGCAAAAATGTCTTGTTGATGCCAGAGGTCAGAGGAGAATGGCCAGACTGCTTCGAGATGATAGGAACACAACAGTAGCTCAAATAACCACTTGTTACAACCAAGGTATGTAGAAGATCATCTCTGAAAATACAGCAGCAGAAAACCACACCGGGTGCCACTCCTGTCAGCTAAGAACAGGAAACTGAGGCTACAATTCACACAAGCTCACCAAAATTGGACAATGGATGATTGAACAAACATTGCCTGGTCTGATGAGGCTCAATTTCTGAGGTGACATTTGGATGGTAGGGTCAGAATTTGGCATAAACAGCATGAAAGCATGGATCCATCCTGCCTTGCATCAACGACTCAGGCTGCTGGTGGCGTTGTAATGGTGTGGGGGATATTTTTTTTGGCACACTTTGGGCCCCTTAGTACCAACTGAGTATTATTTAAACATCATAGCCTACCTGAGTATTGTTGCTGACCATGTCCATCCCTTTATGACCACAGTGTACCCATCCTCTGATGGCTGCTTCCACCAGGATAACACATCATGTCACAAAGCTCAAATAATTTCAAACTGGTTTCTTGAACATGACAATGAGTTCACTGTACTCAAATGGTCTCCACAGTCACCAGATCTCAATCCAACAGAGCACCTTTGGGATGTGGTGGAACAGGAGATTCACATCATGGATGTGCAGCTGACAAATTACAGTGAAATACTTCACTGCTTAGCCATCAGAGAGAAAATGAATAATGATTAAAAAAACATATTTACTCTGTGTGATTCGTAGAGAAGCAAACAACTCCCCAAAATACTCCATCAGTCTAACTATAAATAAGTACTTTCCAACTGTGTGCAGACTTAAAACTGCACAAATTTGTGCACTTCAACAAGGAACACAATGTTATGCATTTCGTGTTTTTTAAAATTCATATCTTTCTGTGAACGCAATAATAATACAATAAAGAGAACATACTAAGAACTCCTACAGCCCGTATCATAAAAACCTGTAGGTGCGGTTACTTCTTTTACTTTTTTTGTTTTTTTCAATGACGCAAATGCCAGGGACATATTTTTTTTGTTTGTCTGCCATGTCTACTGAAACCAAGCATACAATATGAATGGAATGCTCATTCTCAGACATACCTCTAAACAGACTATTTTACTTCCCATTTGGAATATAAGATCTCTTGCTCTTTAAGGCCTCAAAGCTTGCATGGACAAACCTGTTGGTCAGAATGTGTGCAAAGAGCTGATTAGCACTATTGCTTAACTCCTATTTAAGAAAACAGACAATTTATATGCATAAAGAAGTTTAAGAACACAAAACAGGGAAGACCGGTTGCACTATTATTTACTGTAGAGAGATCTAATTATTCTAGTAAAAGTCTTCAGCACCAACAGTCAGTACATTCCTGTGATGCATAGCAGGTCAAAACTAAAGCCAAGATTGTGTGTGCTCAGGGAATATGATTGCTATTGTTGCTATAACAGAGAGAAAGACAGTTTCACTCTTGTAAATCAATACGGATAGAAAAACAATGTGAATAGTGTGTTTAAAGTTTATGAACATTATATTTGGGTTAATATTTCAAATAACTCCCCTTGATCTCCTCATTAGACAAATTTGGTGCCAACTACAGGGGAAAAAAATAAAATAAAATAAAATAAAATAGAACTCTTTCTCCACCCACCTGCAATACATATGGCACAGGGAAGACAAGTATACAGAAAAGGCAAAAAAAAGTGCTTCATCATTGGATAACTTATGAGAAAAAAGAATAAAGGAGGTCATGAAGAATTTGCATTTGTAAGAAGGAGTTGTGGCTGGCAACCAGAGGAATACAGCAGATGCTGTTCTGTGACATTGCATCTCCAGTCTTCCAGTTTCACACAAATTACTAAATTGGTACCAATTAGTAAAATAATAAGTTACAGCACGCCCAAGTTAAATATAATGAAAAATGTAAAAAAGAATACTGGCATTCATCATCTAATTTATCTGCACTAGTCTAATTTCAGTTAAAAAACTTTTGCAGACATATAAAGAAAAGCTGTTGGCATAGCAAACATACCTCCAAACTGCTGCAGCTTTGCTGTTAGCTTCCTCTATGCTACGTTAGTTCTTGGGCTAGCTTCTGCTGCCACATGACAAAGTAAGCACGGAACAACACAGAATTGGACTGAAAAAACTGGCCCAAGGATCAGCACGTTGTCACTGACAACCAATCTAGCTTTTGCATATATCCAATCCAAATATCAGATCAGTGAATCTGATCTGATATTTGAATCTCTAGCTTTGGCCTATGCACTACTTTAAAGCACACCTGGATTGTTTGAGAAATGTAGCATTTATTATGCACAGGGTGTTTTATTTTGAAAATTGACCTGCTGGTCTATGATACAGGAAGTGCATAGAGCACCTATAGACAGACTGTCTATAGTTTTTTCAGTCCAATTCTGTGATGCTGTTTCCGTATCTGAATGCCAGCAACTTTATCTGCTTTGTGCAGCTCAACAGGGCTTCCATCAAAAAACAGACTTGGCACGGACTTTTTAACGGTATGAAAAGGTGCTTCTACCGGTAAGAAGAGGTGCTTCTTTGAATTCAAAGGATTACGTTGTGTTGTAGCTATCAGTTCCGATGGCTGCAAGCAGCCATGTGTGGTGAGATTCAGGCCTACGGCAGCTTATACCACAGCATGCAGTGCAGCAACATTTGTGAAAGTGTACATTTCATAACACCAGCATAAATGTGTTGAACTATAAAGATTTTCAGTCATAAAGCATTAAATTTCTAATTTCTGCTTTTGCTTTCTTTACTGACCCAATAATCAGAAAGAGCTCTGTTACCTCTGACTTAGTATCCAAGATATCATATCACGAATATCACTTTAAGGTAATTAATGTGCTAACACTTCATAGCAGCAATGACTGTCAGCAGGTACAGTCAGAACCCTTGGACCATCAGAAAACAACAGACATTTCCATTGACATTTAACTATTTACAATATATTAAGCATGCAAACGGAGTGCAGCAACTTTGGATTGTTTTAATGCAATTCTAGTTTATTTTTCTTACATTTTAAATGAGGTTTTTACAAGGGCAGAGTTGATTAGACCTTTAGGAGTTAGAGATTTCAAATTTTTAATTTGACAAATTTTTGAACCCTTTGTGTAGTCTGTAATCCTAATCATTTTACACGCATCTAAAATGGAAAAGGTAATCAAAGTGAAATAGCTCGCTTTGTTTTGTTTTTTTTTAAACTTGGTCTAGGTCTCACAAAAGCCACAAGAATTTGAGAGAAAACAAAATGCCTGTCAGGGCGAGCATACAAGAGGCAAAGGGGGAATCTGGCATGGCCCAAGCAAAGTCATAAAAATATTTTCCCTTTTATTTAATGTCGTCCATAATTCATTGCCAGGAAAAGCTAATCAATAGCACCTTAATGAAAACTTGAGCCATATTTTATTTTGCCGCAGAGAAGTCCCGGATCAGCATTTGTTGCCTTGTTATGTGCTGGTTTTCACCCTTGGGCTGTTTGACAGATGTGCATCACATTTGCAGATACCTTAAATATTTGCTGTCTTTAACCACATTTGCTTTATCAAAACACTACCGGGTAGGGAAATTTCTGATTATGACAGCAATGTAGAACTAAAAAGAAAAAAAAAATCTAAAAATGTTTTACATTTTAAAGAGACTACATTAGGCATTTTGTTTTTTTGCCCCTTTCATTTACTGTATTAGTTAGTAGTTTGTTACACTGTAGGGCTTTTTTGTGTAAAAGCCTTTCAAAGATAAAACAAAAATAATAAAAAAAAACAAAACACCACATCAGCATAATACTCTTAACAAAGAATAAGTATTAGCTCTGCATTTACTTGCTAGAGAAACTTCTGCTAACTGCAACTCTAAAGTGTCTCAAGCAAGGGCCAAGTGTGTCAAATGTTCTCTCTGAGGCAGCAAGACTGAACACAGGATTCCTCATTCACTCCAGGAAGGAATGAGGGTCTTTGTTCTGCTCACCGCTGCCAGCTATAGTGGAGCTGGAGTCCATCCACAGAACAAGGAAAGGTAGCAGATTGCCTTGCCCAGTTAATTATATGTCACAAAGTACTTCACAAATAAATATTTTGCAGAAGAGAAAATTAAAAAGAAATCTTTAATTTGATTAAGAAATAACCCAACCCAGCTGTGACCCTTTAGAGAGAACAGAAGGGCAAAGACAAGAACTTCAGTGCACTTTGTAAATAATGTATTTTTCTTATTTGTCTAACCTTTGTTCCACATAATCAAATCAGACTGGTGTTTGGGCGAAAGGTGTGAATAAAGTGAAAACAGAGCTGCTTCCAGATTGACTCATGAGCTGCAATGCTAATTGTTTCCAGTGATCCTTGTCAACATACAGTATGCTCTGGTTCCAGTCAACTATCTATGAACTCAACCTACGATTACAAGGGAAAAGGTCATTTTTCATGCTCCGAAAGGCACCCTAATGAACTGGTTACCATCTATTTAACACTACCCCCGAGTTCCGTTTCCACTGACAACAGGCTTGACTTTGCCTGTGAACAGGATGAGATGTTTTTGTTTTGCCATTTGTGTCAGGGACAATGACTGCAAAACTTAAGAAAACTTGTTTAATGCCTGCTTTCAGAGTAAACAGTTATTCATCAAAAAAATAATAATGCCTCAAAGGTCAGGCCATAAAAAACAATATCTGCCCTTTTTCCACTGACTTGTGCATTAGTTACTTTTTGATGGCAAGTGACTAGGTAAAAAAAAAAAAAATGTATACACTTGTAGGAACTTGAGAGTATGGACTGGTTTATGACTTGAAATGAAGAACTGATTCCAATGTCAAAACAACAGACTATCACAGTAAAAAGGATCATTTTGATGATCTGATTACACCAGAGTCACGTTTTGGGTTTTTTTCTATCCATAAGGAACTGAAGGAGGGTATACAGTGCTGTCCAGCAGCTACACATCGTTTGCCTGTATTTGCATTGTCAGCTGGAGGTGAGAGGGTGGAGATCTGCCAAGTGTAAGGCTCTGGTCCAATGCCATGACAGCTGACAACTCAGGCAGGCCTTGTGTGCAGCGTTGCACTTCTAACAGCCAAGATCCCAGATCAAGTAAATCCTAATCAGAGAGTTAATATGCAGCTAATGTGAAAATTCATATTTCTACTCTGTAGTGTTTCATGTTCAAAAGGGAGCACATGTCATTTGGCATGCCTTCATATAACACTAGAGCTTCCATCAGTCACTGATTATTGCAATGAGGAATTAAAATCCCTTAACACAAAGCAACCAGCACCACATTGCTTTGCCTGTCAGAATTAACTAGTGAAAGTGACCTCAGCCTATACATGCTGAAGGAGGAGGGATCATATTCAATTAGCTAGATAGAAATATTCTATCAGACATGCATTCATTGTTGATTAATAAAGATACAGAAGAGGATGTTCCTATGTATCAAATCTCAACCCTGTCTTTACATTTTTCATCCATTCTTTAGGTAATTTTCAGTCAACAAGTTCAAGTATCTGAGGTACCAGACATTCACAACCACACTTACACTGTTCTGTTAGGATACAGCAAAGCTGCCAGAGGGGCTGTCTAGTCTGTCAGTGAAGACTGGCTGAGGGAGGCTATGCTGAACTGTTAGTCTTCTCCCCCTTATGGCACGATGTGTTTACACCGATCCCTCAGGCCATTTGTTTGCAGCACTTCCTTGCCCCACAGCACCATGCATAATGCAGGAATGAAAATGTTAACAGTGGCAAATAAAATCGGCAAGGTGCCCCCACAAATCAGGGCAGTTTAGGAGCACATTTAATCATCCGTGCATTGGGGACAACGCATAGCAATTAATTGTGGCATTTCAAAGAAGATCAGGACCCAATTTTTCCAGGGCCTTTCAAGCTTCTTGCTCAGTTGCCCCATCCACTGCAGACCAGTGTCAGCGGTCTGTGGTCTTCTCTTTGAAACATCTCCATATTTTGGCCCAATTATGTTTATTATGTCGTCGCTCTCAAGTAGATGAGAAGAGAACTCTTGTAGTGTGTTGCACAGAATTGCATCAACAGAGCCCACCCAGCAAAAGAAATAACAAAAAACAGGCATTGTTTGAAGAGGGTCTCCCATGTATTCACGCAAGAAGTAAATCCGTCTATGTCTTGCATTTCTCCTCTATGCTCCAAGACAAACAAGCTACAGCACCATATGGTGATGTCAGGAAAATAAATAATTTAGAGACATTTATGTGCAGTGCACAGATGAGCAACCGCAGAAATACCAACACACCAGCATCCTCATACTTAACCCTTCTAATAAGAAACCTCAGCGGGGGGGCAAAGATACAACCACAATATCAGACCTTAACTGGATTGAGAACTACTTTGGAATTTCAAAGACTGGGACTGGCAACTGTCTCTGTACGTAAGGACAGCATTTTGTGGTGATACAATCTGCAGTGCCTTTCAGCACTTCCTGAACACGAGACAGCCTAATCGAATGAACTGGGTGTGGGTGTGTGTGTGTGTGTGTGTGTGTGTGTGGGGGG
>VUQI01015117.1:2256-13077 GCA_015106735.1 Paratilapia polleni
CCTGCAGATACTTTTACAAGGTCACCAAGATGTGGCAGTGGACCAAGACACATATAAAGCCAGTAACACTAAATCTTTGACTGGTTTGTGGGCTATAAATGCAAGCGTTATGAAGCCAAGTACACACTGTCTTGGGTTGTGAATCGGTCAGAAGGGCATTGACTCAGAGATATGAATGAATTTAAAATAATGATCTGCCTTGACCTCTTCTCTTCTCTTCTCTTCTCTTCTCTTCTCTTCTCTTCTCTTCTCTTCTCTTCTCTTCTCTTCTCTTCTCTTCTCTTCTCTTCTCTTCTCTTCTCTTCTCTTCTCTTCTCATCCCTTCTCATCCCCTGCTAACCAGTAATTAGTCACTGTGCAGGGATCTCCTCAAGCAGGACGTAACTACAGA
Source organism: Paratilapia polleni (assembly GCA_015106735.1). Lineage (NCBI taxonomy): Eukaryota > Metazoa > Chordata > Actinopteri > Cichliformes > Cichlidae > Paratilapia > Paratilapia polleni. The sequence goes on from VUQI01015117.1 coordinate 2,648, forward strand.
AAGGCCAGTGCAATCCAAAACCTCTTCCTGCTTCATGCAGCATCACCAGCAGGTAGTTGATGCTGCCCCAGAGAGTCATTTTACAAGTGCTGCTCCATACACTTTTCTTTGCATTTGTCTTCAAAGGGGCTTTCCATTTTCCAAACTGGCATCCATATAAAAGAAACTTTTCAAGAGTCCTCTCATGGTTTATAGTTTAACTGTATAGAATGTTGCAACATAAGCGTGTTGTGCAAAAGAAAGGGGCTCATTGTGGTGAAATAGGTCAGGGGTTTCTTTACTTTGTAACACTGCACTTGATGCAAAGGGGGTTGCCACACAGCTATGTGTCTCTGTGTGTACATGTGTGGGTCTGTGCTTGTTTTCCTCTCCATGTGACCCATTTGCTGATCGACCACAGTGTTCCCCACTCTGGTGGCGTTTCCATGCCAACGCAGCCAGTGGCAAGACAAAAGATGAGGACTCACTTGGTCTTGATCAAAGGGAGCACTGTTTCAGTCTGTTGCTCGTGCTATCTAGTATGTTCCGAAACAGACTGCATACCTAGAGATGTTAAAAAAAAAAAAAAGGATATGTTACAGAACAGTGATTTCCACCCTTTTTCATCAGCTTCTCATCTAGAGCCGTGTCAGATGAACTACAGTACCACTAATAATCCATAGGTGTTATCATTGAAAAATGAACTAGATGTTATTTAGTCAAGCACAGACACATACTGAGTGGGAAAAGTTTGATGTTTCAAATACTTACAATATTTTAGTGTTTCTCCATTCAACAAAACATGTTCAACTATTTATTTTACTTTAAGCTGCACTGATTACAAGAAATTAATGTATTAATGTAATGCTAGCTAGCTAAACTGCTTTTCAACTCCTTTTAAGAAACATCAGTTATAAGCTGAACTCAACTGATTTCAGAGTCACTGCTTCCTTTTCTAGGTTGTAGACACTGTCATGTGCATTTTTAACAAATACAAGTTTATAGGTGGTTTATTGGTTATTGCAGATTTGTAATACTCTTCAGCCATTTATGTTCCTTCATAATACAAATATGTGCGTATATTCCACTTTATTAGGTACACCTGTTCAACTGCATGTTAACACAAATATCTAATCAGTCAATCACATGGCAGATTAGATATTAAAAGAGAAAATATCCAGTGAGCGGCAGTTCTCTGGGTGAAAATGCTGTGTTGACGTTAGAGGTCAGAGGAGAATGGCCAGACTGCTTCAAGCTGATAGGAAGGCAGCAGTAACTCAAATAACCACTCATTATAACCAATGTATGCAGAAGAGCATCTCTGAATGCAAGACACATCAAATTTTAAAGCAGATGGGCTACAGCAGCAGAAGACCACACAAGGTGCCACTCCTGTCAGCTAAGAACAGGAAACTGAGGCTACAATTGACACAGACTGACCAAAAGTGGACAACAGAATACTGGAAAAACTTTGCCTGGGCTGATGAGTTTCTGCTGGCTGGTCTGGGTGGTGTAATGGTGTAGGGGATATTTTCATGGCACACTTTGGGCTCCTTAGTACCAATTGAGCATCGTTTAAACGTCATAGCCTACCTCAGTATCAATGCTGACCATGTCCATTCCTTTATGACTTTAGTGTGCCTGTGTTCTGATGCTTCCAGCAGGATAACACGCCATGTCACAAAGCTCAAATCATCTCAAACTGCTTTCTTGAACATGACAATGAGTTCACTGTACTCAAATGGCCTCCACAGTCACAAGATTTCAACCCAAAAGAGCACTTTTGGGATGTGGTGTATCATGGATGTGCAGTCGACAAATCTGCAGCAACTGTGTGATGCCATCATGTCAATATGGACAAAAACCTCTGAGGAATGTTTCCAGCACCTTGTTGAATTTATGCCATGAAGAATTAAGGCAGTTCTGAAGGCAGAAGGTGATTCAACCCAGTCCCAGCAAGGTGTACCAAGCAAAGAAAATCACAATATTTTTTGAGCTTGTTGAGTTTATTATTAGTAGACATTTCCAAAGGATGAATTCCAGTCAAAGTCAAGTACCCCAGATAAGCTACTGTAGAATGTTTACACATACTCTGTGTATGTCTATTGAGATTTACTCAGGTCTAACTAAAATAACTGAATAAAACTTTGATTTTAAAATTTGGGATTAATTAAAATGTAATAAATATTAATACATAAATACTTGATGATTAAAATGATTAAAAGCAAATAGCTAAATATTAAAATCTGTAAATATAGAGGATAGGGCACGAGCTTTTGCAATCAGTAGAATTCACCAAGTCCAGAAGTTATGCAGAGTACAAAATGCAGTATTGAGAAGAGCAGGATTTAAACATCAGCTGCTAATCAAAATGCCAAAGTCAACATCCACGCTGTGTTTACATGCTAATTTCTCAGTGTGTAATTAAAACTCATTGTCATTCAAAGAGGAACATTTTATTGATGCACTTTTTCTTTCCATGCCTGATTGTTTTTTCTCTGATGGATGCAGACTGATGTCAGTTACAAAATGAGTGCTTGTTTTCACGGACAGTGTAGCTTGCAGGAAATTAATAGACTCAGCAACTTTGGTGACACTGCAGTATCACTCTTCCCAGATAAAAGCTCTCTCCCAAGTTCCTGCATGTCAGCCAAGCAAACAAGCTAAGCCACCGCAATGATAAGCAAAACCGCAGTAACACATTCACATAAGAAGCAGAGAGCAAGTTTGAAAGCAGAACTGTATTTAACAGCCTTCTGAATGAAGAAGTGAAGAAATACCACAGCAGCTGCTTTCAGGGATACTGCCAGAGAAGTTTCCACTCCATTCATCAGCCGTGGAAGTGGAGTGAGTGAATGAAGGGAAAATGGAGACAAAAGGAATGAAAAAGTGATACTGTTGTGATGAATGTGAAGTGCAAGCACAGGGGAATTGGTAAGAAAAAGAGGGGGGAAATAAAAGACTGCTGCAAGAACAGGCCAAAGGAGGTAGAGTTGAAGAAAGGAAAACAAGAGGGAAAGTATGGTGTGTGTCTAGTTCAGACTTTCAAAGAGATGCAGCGCCTGACTAATTTGCCTGTGCTGAGACCTCAACCAACCAAAGCCAATTTGTGCAGCTCAAGGTGACCCTTGGGAGAGAAAATCAGTGTGTGTCTGTTTGTGTCTGTGCGTGAGTGTACATGAGAGACCTAGAGAAACAGACAACGAGAAAGAGATAGTGTTACCTTTTTTAGGATCATCAACGCTGCTGTGAACAAATAGTGCTGGTTTCACCTATCAAACAGCCACACATGGCCATCCTGGCACACACTCGCACACACACACTTGCATCATCATCACGGGGGAAGATTAATGATCTTGCTGTTGTCTCTTCTAGATAACTGCCTCATCATCAGCTTAGCATCCCGCCTAGCTGATCAATCATCTTAATGTAAAGAGATAGACTCTGGCTGCTTTGACCGCAGCCGCATTCATGATGATGATCGCTCATTACAGCTTCTGTGAACTTCTCCTGTGAATGCTGTGATGTACACAATATATCCATGACAAAACTAAATGAATGAATGGTAAATGTTTAAAGCAAGAAGTTGCTGGCAGTTGTCACAATACTTTATAATCAAGTGCAAAAATATCTCCCTAATTATACTGGGAACTCACTTCTTTATTAGAAGCAGTTTCATAAAAGCAAAAATGATCAAAATGAATCTCTTAACAATGCAGTTCTGTCAGAAAATCTGGGATTCTTCTTGCCAGAAGACTTTTAAATAATAAAAATGATGCAGATTTGGAGCCACCAGAATATCAATTCACTTGATATCTTTGATGAAGTTCTCTCTGCATTTGCAGCGGCACTCTCTTGATTTGAAACAATCTGACATGAAAATAATGAGATCATTTAAATCGCATCTGCATATAACTGCAGATGCTTGCATCCATGTAGAATTGTGCCATTCATTCATATTGTTTGTGCGAGCTGATAAGTTTCAGGGTGTGCGGTGTGGAATGAGGAATTTTCTCCTGCATATTGGATTAATGGAGTCAACAATTCCCTGTGGCATCTCTCTGATAAATGCATATACCAACTCTCCCGAATCTGCAAGAAGATAAACAAAAACAGCTCAAAGCAAGCCGTCTACCCATAGGACACACATATACAGTGTGCAAGAACATACATAAATGCAAAGAAATATATGTTTTCATATGCCCCCATTAATACTTACATATACAGATGTATATGGATGCACATGCATGTATATTGATTGAATGTACAGTCCTTAACAAATTTATTAAACCACCACCCAATTTAAGGTTTATGCTACAGCTGCCCTAAATTAACAGTCCTGGTAATTACCAAAATCATTTTTTTATGTTTCTGTAATGGTTAATCCACCATTATGTGCAAGCTCTTAATGATATTTTTAATGCTAAAATATAATTATTGTTGTTATCCATAAATTTTCAAATTTACTTTTTTACAAAAAAGCAGAAAAAATAGTAAAGCACATTATTATTTTTTGATTAAGATGCTAAATTACATTTATTTACTTGCATTCCTGAACAGAAAAAAGAGTTGTAGTGATTGAGTGTTATGCTTGATTCATTCCCGACTTCTGAGAGAAGTCCAGTGTGCCGTTTAAAATTTGGGTACAAAAATGTGAATTCAGTTTCAAATAATACATTTAAGCACTGTATGTATGCATATAACATGCTAAGCATACTAAGAACATGCACACACACACACACACACACACACACACACACACACACACATCTTCTTTTGTTTTGCGAGCATTTTTTTTTCTGGATGAATCACCAACCTGCCAGTCTTCCTCGGGGTCTCCATCCGGATGACTCATCCCTCATCAAACGGTGGCCTGGAGGAAAATCAACACTCCCATTCACACCTCCATGCATCCTGTCATTAATACGAATATGTTCAAACACAGACATGTACACAGATACACACACACAGACACACACTCCCTCAAAAACATAAACACAAAGAGCTTCTTTTTTCTGTATTCTGTCAGGGATGTCTTTATGCATGTGTTGCACTGTTGGGGAGGGAAACTCCTGGCAGATAAATGTGACTGTATGCGTGTGTATGAGTGTGTGTGCATGTGTGTGTGTGTGTGCATTGAAAGAATGATCACATGCTCCATGTGATGAGTCATACACAGATTGGCTTGCCAGGGAGCGGCTGGCTGACTGGTTGGAAGCAGTTAGGCAGGAAACTCATCAGCTATGCACTGTTGAGCTCAGGACTCCGGTGAGATTCCTGCAAGACTCCCTGACTTTCTTGTTAACTGATATTTGATTTGCAGCTGGCTGCAAAATAGCTGCCTTTACATGTTACAGGCTGTTCTGCTGTGGAATCAACCCCCCCACTTTGCAATGGTATGTGACTTTAACAGCCAGTTTCACACCTCATTAGTTAATGCAATGGAAGATGAATACAGATGGTTTTGGACAGAGGCAAGAGCAGGATGGGAAAATTTCTACATGCACGCCAATACTCCAGCCCTTCCCTGCAAGGTCAAGGTCAATTTTATTCCAGTGTGCCATTATTTGCTTAATGACTCTGTATTATTAACAGTTACAAAGATAGACTGGCTGAAAGCTTAATTGAAATGCTTACAATCTTAGATTGAATTATATATTTAAATGACAAAGGCAAGAGACGAGAGACCTTCCCATGCACATGTTTGATACTAATGTAGAAAGGGTCAGCAGCTTCATGTTCCTTGGTCACTTCACACAAACACCGTGGTCAGAACATCTCAGCAGGGATCCAAGTGAAGTTCAGCACAAAGTTCAGTATTCCTATAAGCTTCTAAAGGTGCACCATCAAAGAACAAAGGACAGCCCAGCTGCTTGTTGATGGTAGAAACATACTGTGTTGGCTTATGTGGAGAGTAGATGTAAGAGGGGCCATACCTGCTGTGACATGTAGGCTCATCTGTTCTCTGTAATATCAAGTTGATGTTCCATAACAAATGTACTTCTTAAACTATTCATCTGTCTTATTTTTGGAACAATTATTTCTGCATGAGGGCAAACCTGGTTTCTTCATAATTTCCATACTAAGGATTGGCACCAGACTCCCAGCACATACACTGTTGTCCTTGCTACTGACTGACAGAAGCATGGTCATATCTATGGCCCACACCTATCACTAGACTTAAGGACAATTTTTACCACCAGGCTGTCATTCAGGCTGCTCAATTCATATATCTATCCCAGAGACTGGCTGTTACTGCATTGTTTATTGCACTCCTCACATAAAATCACTCAGGATTGCTGCTATTAAAACTATTCTGCTACTTACACTTTTATATATAAATTCCCACTTCATATAAATGTATATTTATATTTTATCTTATAATACCTGTGTTTAATATTTGTCTTTTCTTAAAAAAAAAATCTAATATCTGCATTTTTATCCAACAAGCTGACCTATCTTTCTGGTCCAACACTTTTCATTGTGCTGTTAACTCTGTGTGGAACTAGTAAATCAGAATCCGAAGATACTTGACTCTATGCGCTCACTTATGAAGTCTTTGAGAATTATTACTATTGAAAACACACAATCAATAACCGAGGAGGCGGAGTAATGAGTGGAGATGCCACAGTAGAGGGACTGTAATAATTAAAGACTTTCACCATGACACAGAATCCACATCAAATGCCTTAAATGTGTTTTTATCCTCCATCCATAGATCCATATGTGAAATGTATAATGTGGTAAGCCATATGTAGTTAATGCCAGCTTAAAGAAGGAAAAAAGAGAAAAAATGGTGGGGGGAATAGAGAAGGAGAGGGGGTTGGTGTGTGAATGCGTGTGTGTGTGTGTGTGTGTGTGTATGTGTGTCCATCCAAGTTAGGAAAAGATTGAAGAGATAAGCAGCCAGATCAAGCTGGCAGGAGAGATAAATGGCTACAAGACAAGCGTATGTGTGTCTATGCGTGTGCGAGTAAGCGTGTCAGGCAGGCACATGAGGAGTTGCCAGAAGAGAGACTTTGATGAAACAGCTGTAGGCAATGGCAGGAGAACAATGAGACAGTGGGTCACTCATCACTTTGTTCTACCTTGCACCCCAGGGTGTGCATGCACATATGTGTGTATGTGATTCTGCGTCTTGCACTGGCCTCCCTATCTTCAACTCAAATGAAAATCACCTGCTGCACCTGAAAAATCTCTGGCAAACACATGCATCTTGCCCCTCTCAAAACCCCCTCGGCAGATTCTGCTCCCGTTACAAAGTTTGGGATTCCCTTCCACATCAGTCATCTCCTCTCCCTGACTGGTACTCAGGATGCTGCTCTGGTTTTCCATAAGGCTCCCCGATTTTGACATCTGGTGGCCTAGATAAGCAGGAAACACACTGAGCACATCAGCTGATCGGTCAGACTAAAGGGCGATTAAAGCACATAATCTACCTGATATATAATGAGGTGAACCAACCAAGATCACAAAGGCAGACAGGCACCAACATAACCACTCAGAAAGGAGGACTACACAGTGTGGTGCACATCTGTCATGGTCTGAAAACGGCACAGAAGTAAAACCTTAAAAGTCCGTGTTATGTATGCTCTCTGACTGGTAAGAAAATACTGAAAACTGTTCTGTGCAAGTGTGCATATGCTTAAAGCAAATTTGCAGTATAGGTATGAGTGCAGACGTGTATCACAGTGTAAGCATGTATGTGTTCCTGGCTTATCTAATGTACGTGTGTATGTGTGTGTATGTGCATTGTTTTTCCCCCACCTCTTTTTGTTCCAGATGCAAAGATGATGTGTATGAGTCATAGCCTTGTGGTGTAGAATATCAGTGATCTGAGTGTCCCTGATGAAGAGCAAATGTGGAGAGACAGACAGACGAAAACCCCACGGAAACAGTCTGTGACAAAGCTGCTTGGTTTCCATGACAACCTTGGTGCGCTCGTGTCCCCGGGAACATAATGTTTTTCTCTAATGAGGCAAACTGGATCATTTTGTCCATTTACCTGTGTACCTAGCGGTCTCTCTTCCCTCCTCGTGCCTTTTATCACTCGTGCACACAGAGGAAGGCGAAGGCAGGAGAGAGAGGGGGGGAGGAGGCGAGGTTATGACTGCAGCTTGTGTATTTACTTTGTGCAATGCTGAGAAGGTAAATTGCTTCTTTGTGCTCCGATGTGAGACTCGCCAGACAAATGTGAAAAAGATTACCTTCTCTAACTTACTGATTTGCACTGCAGTGGCAAAGTCAAGGTGACCTCCACACACTACTTCGGCTACTGCTCTACAAACACACACACGTGTATGCACAATGTCACGATAGCACCGTATCAACTAATGAAGTGTAAACAAAACTGCCTCAACAATCTCCAACTTCATGATCTTGGCGAAAGACATTACTCCAAATAGAGGCACAGGACAGACATGAAGGTAAATCTCACATGATCCACAAAATATCCATAGCAGTAAAGCAGTTATCATCTAAGTGTGGGCAGCTCATCTATGAATCTCAGAAAGTACCAGTGTCTGTGTTGTTAACATTCAGGACAGCCTGTACTGAACTGTGCTGTGAGCATACTATACAGATGGCTTCTTAAGGGAGGTCAAGCACCCTCTCTTACTTTCTATCTCTCACAAAGGACCTTGCCAACACCTCTCTGCACTTGCTTTGCTAAAAATGGTTTGCCTGCATCACTCACTGTCATGCAGGCTAGCTTTATACCTATTTTATATCACCATCAAATTTCTAAATACAAACTGTAACTGTGTTTAGCATGCATGCTCCGATTTGCCAAAAAGACTGAGTTTACTTTAGCCAGACTAACCCTAGGTAGCATTTTAATTAAAATATATTGATGTTTTCTGTTGCTTTTAAAGGTTGTTTGCATAAGTAATGTGCAGTGCAGATTAGCAAGACAATTGCTTCATTTGTATGGGTGAATTTAGCTAATTTAGTGATTAATTCTCCAATAAAAGTAGCAAAAACATGTTTTTTTTCCTTGAGCCATTGACTGTAGACAATTAAAGCCTAGCCCACTTCACCTATTCTACAAATAACAATAAAATATCTAGTTCTCATCACGCTGGGGAAAAAGCTCTATATTGTTTTCAGTGGTTCTGAAGGAGCTCTGTCCACTCTAAGAATATAAGACTAGTGAGATCTCCAGGGTTCTCTTGGCTTGGGGTTAAGACAACAAATTAACAACAGGTAACCTGCACTGCAAACTTGGAGCTGTTTAATTGGTTATGGGGAAAATATAGCATCTTTGGAGCTCGACCCATACTCCTTTTGACAAAAAGTCAGGAAATTTCACAATATATGTTACAAAACCTGAATCTCACGCACATAAATCCCCGAACTTTGTGGATATCCCTTTAAATATATACTGTGTATGGTTTCAAATATTTTTCAAAGGGTTTCATTTGTTCACAATTGTATTTATTTGCATTGATGAGTACAGTGATGGTGTAGAGACTTCTGTTTTCTACATCCAAGCTTTGACAAATTCAAAAATGATATTTTTGGAAAATCAAACCAAGATGTATGCACAAATGTTGTTAAAAGGGTTCACACCAACTCTCTAATCTTAAATGTCTCTGTGCCCCTGGATGCAACACCAAATAAAGATGGGAAACTTTTTACTGGCGAGTATTTTTTTTTTATTTTTTCTTTTTCAAGTTGCTGCTTAATGACTTTCTTAATTAGTGAAATAAATGGAAGCCAGCTGCAGCCTCTAAGTTCGGGTGTCGCTTAACGCTTAGTGTATGCTTTAGAAAACAGTGTACAACAAAGTAAAGAATTAACAATTTCTAGTTAAGAAGCCAAGACAGGAAAATCAGCAGTGCAGTCCTTTCTGTGCACAAAAGCTGCTGTCCTGCAGTTCTGTTCCAAATCCCGCACGTCTAATAGTGAGGGATGATCTCACCATCATGCCCACGATGAATGCTGGATCATTCAATTATAGAGCAACACAATGAATCATTCTCCTCTCCTCTGACAATCTCCTCCACACTCAACTCATCTGACACCGCCAAACCACAGAAGATGGCCCTGTTATCTTCATAATGTGGATAAACAGTGACAGTTGTCTCAGACGGAAGGCCATTTTGATGGCAGGAGATCAAATGAGATCTTATTATGGAAAAAGTGACAAATCAGTGTCTGCAGTGAGGGTTTAAAAAAAGGTCCTGCTGAGATGCCTGTGCCTCTGCAACATTCCTGCCTAGCCTGGATGGAATGAAATTAGTGAACCGGAGCTTTGGTCCTGTGACCACGCTCAGCTGACAAAAAAAGATACTATCTGCTAGCATTTCAGTTTCTGTGCATGTGTGTCTTTCTCTATCTCTCTCACACATTCATATACTTGTCCTGTTCCACAGTAAATGTGTCAGTCACGGGTCTCATTGCTGGAACAGCCTGTCAGATTCCCCCCCCCCCCCCCCCTTCTCTCCCTT
>VUQI01015117.1:13097-28240 GCA_015106735.1 Paratilapia polleni
AATTCCCCCCCCCCCCCCTTCTTCTCTCCTCTCCTCTCCATTTTTGGACATTTTCAAAAGGATGTTGAGGGATAAAAGGGTTCATACTGAAAGAAAATGGTGGCTCTTAAAGCAAAGCTGTGTTTCTTGGGATTATTGGGATTTTGTGGCGATCCACAGAGAGTCAAAAGGGAACAGGTCAGCATTCAACATCTTACTTCAATGGCTTGGCTGTTTGGGAACTTTTCAGTAAATACCCTAATTTTCCCCACTCAGTACAAGATAGTGTTTCATTTAATGAAGCCATCTTCTCACTGAAGCCTGATTCCTATAGAAATCAAACAACAGCATATGGTAACAGTATACTTAAAACAAGAGGTTATGAGAAATTAACAAGCTATAAAAGAAATGATTTTAAAACCAGACTCGCCGTATTAGTGTATATCTACATACACACTATAGGTTGAGCTAGTTGGCTGTACAATTGGGCTTCACTTCACGTAGGTATTTTCATGTCTGTGGTTTCCTCTGCTTCTGGGACGCTACCCAAAGAAAATGGACAAATTTGATATAGAGAACACAGACCTTTTGGAGGTAACCCTGAAATTAATTTGACACTGTATATTTGAAAACCGGTCGCATATTTGAAAAACAATCTGCCTCAAGCAGTTGTGTCAACAAGCTAAAACCGAGCAGCAGGGTGCAGCGTTTCTCAAAAAGTATTTGTGGTTTATTTTACTGGGAGAGTCTCTCCTCTTCCCTGTTAAAGCATCAATCTGAAACAACAATCCCTTTCAAAGTTTCTGTCACTACAAGTGCTGTAGTAGTAGCAGTAGACCAAGCTCAAGGACAGATATATAAGCAGGTTGTCCAGCACGCAAGGAGGCACTTGTAAGTGCAAAGTGGTCATAAGGATTATTTGGAAAGCTGCAAAAGAAATTCCACTTTAGAATAGCCGACATGTGTTCCCCTTGTGTACAAGATTCATTGAGAAAAAGAGCTGGTTTATGAAATCCATATGGGTCCAGGTGAGGTTCTGTATTTATCTCTCAACTGTTGTACACATGGAAATTTTAAAATATAATGGCAAATTATAAAGTTAAATATGATATGTGACATGGATGCACAAACCTTATTACAAGGAATGACATTAAAAGGTACCCTGTGCACTTTTTGATCACTAACAGCACTGTGGACCACAAGCAGCATGCCAACAAAAGCAAAGTAGAAGATGGCAAGCTAGAATATATACAATCACACTTTAAGTTTAACAAAATAAAAGTAAATGAGAAAGAGAAGCAAGAGGTCCTGGGACACAACTAAGTAAGGGGACACGTGTATGAGAGTATCCGGCTTGAGAAACAGATGCCTCACAGGTTTTCTGTTAGCAGCTTTAGTAAATGGAACCCACTATGAGTCAGCAGACCACCAGTCAGTGTCAACAATGAGTTGACTCCAGAGTGCTGGTGTTCTAGAGCAGAGTTTCAAAGAAAAGGCCATAGGCCTCACTGAGACTGGCCAGTAAAAGGAAGATTAAGCTGTATTATGTATTTGCATCTTCTACATTTGTGATGTAGAAGAAATGAGAAGATGGTGGAGGAGTGCCAAACACCATCCCTTTCCCAAGGCCTCAAATATTGGTGTTTTGTCAAAACTGTTGGTGTCTTGTAGAACACGCATTGATCTTTGGAGTTGGTGCAGTGAGTCATTTTTCAGGATTAAAGTTATAACCAAAACCACAATTTTTAGCTACCACGTAACCAAGTAGTTACGTGGTAACTAATCCTAAATCTGCACTGCCTGAATGCAAAAGTAAAAAGAGAGTGAAAACAAAGAAGAAACAAGTACAAAAAACAAAGCTCCCAAACCATAGTCTGATTACTGAGAAACTATCACCATCACCGCTTCTCAACCGTATTTAACCGTGCTTTAGGAAGTCTGAGGTGAACTGTCTTCAGATTACGTCAACAAACTGACAGTTAGAATGCTAAAGATGTGCAAGGCGGTGATCATTATGCAAAAAATACAAATTATTTTATTAATTTTAAGTTTTTCAGCATCTTATGCACAGATGTCCTGTTCACTTTGCATTTCACTGGACAAATATAATTAGCTTTCATAAAAATGTGAAATTTTCTAGGTAACCCCAAACTTTTGCGTGGTAGCGTATGTATTAATGTATATGACAATTACTGGAAACTGTAGGTGGGTAGGTTTAGCATTTAATTTCAAGTCAAGATGGCTCAATACAAGTCAAGTTTCATTGCACCAAGAACTGTTGGACAGTTTGTGCAAAATATGGATCAAACTGTTCTTAAACTCTCTGTCTGGATGAAACACTTTTTTTTACAAAGAAGAAGCAGGATTTATGGACAAGATCGAAACCTTTTCTGGTAGAAAACGTTCGTGGAACTATGACTGGGGCATACACACGAGAGACTTAGGATCAGGTTAATTGGGCAAGACTGTTTTCCTCCATTAACTGGCAGATACGATGACTGTTTGAACTGCCGTTCTTTCAGTCAGCCAAGGCCCTTGCTATTTCACAAGTGCTGGATCTTTGCCATGTTGCACAACTCAGAAAATAGGTGAACCCAGAGGAACAGGGTTAACCTGGCTGGGGCAAGAGCAGTCCACTGACCGTGACTTCATGTGGGGAAGTTGAGGATTACTCATTATTTTACTGTCACTGCATCAACAGATTTAATACGGGTAAGGTCGTCAGTGATGAACACCTCAGCTCAGAGAACTAGGAGAGCTATGACATTTTTTCCTTCCTGAATGTTACATGCCGGATAGCCTGTTGACCCCTGATGAGAGGGACTGTATGTGTTGCAAGGCACACAGATCCGCCTATGCTTATCCCAACATGTGTTTCCTGTATGGGAATGCTTAGAGTAATGCAGTATGCTTACAGTAAGTGTGTGTGTGCATGTGTGTGAGCCAGCACAAGCAAGACAAAAAAGAAGGAAGAGGCAGAGAGAGGGAGAGGGAGAGAGCAAAAGCATATCCAAGGGGATCAAACCGAAACCACAGGATATTTCTGACCTTGAGGGCGAAGTGGGTAAAGCAGGGAGGAGGGAAGAAAGAGAGGAGGAAAAGAAAAAGAGAGGAAAGCTGAAGGGAAGGAACAAAGAAATGGAGGGAGAGAAAGCAGGGAGCAGAGTCTTTGCAGGGCAGCTGGAAAATCTCCAGAATCCTCTGCTCAAACCAACCATAAAATTCCAACTGAAGCCTCAAAACCAGTATGAGGACTGACGAGGGTTCCTTCTGCCCACAGTGTGTGCATGCGCATTTGTGTGTGTCTGTGGCATGCACACATTTACTTGTGTGTGTGCCATATGTGATTAAAGGGTCCGAGCAGAGGAGGCCAGGAGGCAGACGAGTGATGCAATCCACGGAAGCAAAGGAGAAGACATGAGGGCGGCAGGAAGGAAGGGAGGGAGGAGAGGAAGGAGGAATTGTTGCTTCTGGGGATCCAACTCTCCAAGAATGTGCTGACGGTCATGTCCCACACAGTTGGGGAGTGTTGCATTCTGGAAAAATTCTGCGGAGGTGATACCACCTGTTTTAGGGTGCTGTAGATTGCAAACGGATGATAAAAATCACACATTATAAAAGGGATAGACTGTGTGAGTCATTATTGTTAATTTTCAACGACACAACAATGCCTTTTTCTGTACAAACTGGTCTCTCACACTGCAAGCTGGAGGCCCGATTCCACCCTCACACAGCAGTGGAGATCTATTTCGGTACAAGCTACACAATGTCCACAAGCACCCACACAGGCTCTGTGGGTAAGGTGATTGGTAAGCCTGGGCAAATAGTCTATTTATGAACATCGTAAGAGTGGGCAGCTGTCCTTGAGCTGGTTTGTCTGCCGTCTGAAGTGCTAAGTGCTGTATACAGTTACAATAGATAGAACATTCACAAGGACAAGTAAGGTGGAGAGTGGGTGAGGGAGGGAGGGTGAGAGAGCACTGGGAATAGAGATGGTGAGTCAGAGGCCATTTGGAAAGTAATTTCATCTCTGAATGCTGTATATCTTTTCATCAATGAAAGGAAAGTATTTTCCAAACCAGGCAAGAAGAAAAACATCTCTGTTTGGTGAAATGGAGCCTATTTGAGTGGGAGAGGACACAATTCCTTTTGCACTGTATTTCAGAAAGTAAAAGTTGTTTGTTACAGTACACTACATTGAGACATTTGGAACAAGACTACAGCAATCTACAGCTGATTGAAGCTTTACATATGGCTAAATGCTAACATTAGCATGCTAATATGCACCTAATGATAATCACATCTCAATTTGCATACTTCTGTTAGTACTTTTTCATGTAGTACACTATGTATAATACATACTTACTTGTGTAGTTTGTAAATTCTGATTTGGTAGCTTTGTCACAAACATTTATCAAACGACTGCAATGTTATTACACTATGTTATGTTATGTTATGCTAGCTGCCGTAACTTGTCGAGCACCCGACCACAAATACTAAATAACCCTTGCATACCATAACACACATAAACCCCACAACACATGCAATGCTTAATTTATGCTTCTGAGGTCAATCAATGTAGCCTACGCAAGTGGCCGATGCTGTTGCCAGCAGTTTTACCTCTGTAGGTTATGTAGATGGTGACGTGTAGTTACACATCCGGCTATGGCGTAGGCTAAGGTTTGCGGTTTCGACTATGGCATAGATTTAGCAGAAGTATAAATCCACTGTAATGTCCATCCCTGAAAAAAAAGACTGCAGTTAGCTAGCTAGCATTGTCATTGTCAGTGGCACTAATGACATATACTCCTACTGAAAATTGTTTGGTGGGTATTAAGGGTGGATTCATCCTCTGGACACAATCGATATCTCTACCAAATATTGAAAGCCATCAAATAGTAGTTGAGAGAGGCCTCTTACAAAATGGACCCAAGTGGTAGACCAAAAAGACATTGCCATGCCTGGAGTCCCAGCATGACTAAGTTATGATCTTTTTGTCTGCTTATGATCATATCTGGTGTGAGACTGTGTCATTCTGTACAAACTGTAACTCCTCAGCACTGTTAACCAAAAAATCATATTTCCACATTATGGCATGGAGAGTCTTCTGCATTTTTTGTGAATCATTGGTCTCATATGTCCTGATGTTACACTGTGGTTTTAGAGGTTCCAGTGATATTCTGGACTAGCTAAATGTGGTCTGGCATCCAGCCAGTCGAAAAAGGAAAAGAGAAGGGAAAAAGGAGAAGGGTGTTGGGTTGAAGTGTTAGGTGAGACTACCATAGACAGGCCTGGACTGCTGTGTGTATCCTGGCAAAGCAACCTTGGCCTTGACAGGACTGCACAAACATGTACAATATTTGACTCCTGACCAAATTCTTCCTTACATAAATATGGGTGGAGATTCGTGTTCATTTACTAAAACAACTAAAACAGCCCTGCAAATTTGCATTAAGTCAATAAAGTGCACAGAGTAGGAACAAGCCATTGACAAAAATGTATTGATATCTGTTGTCTTAATTCAAGGAATATGTTTTTAGTTAGCAGAGTTCACTGACTGGAGGGGAAGGGAACGACACCACAGAATACTGAGTTGGACTGGTTTGTGTTGGTCTGGCATCAGCTTTGTGGTGTGATATGGGCAAGCACAAAGAGAATTCTGCGGTTAATCTTGGACCACCACTGTCTGCATTTCCATGTAATGTTCGAGTGTTTACCATCACTGGTTCAGCTCATATGCTGGGATTATGAGTCAGCCCTGTTAAAGATCTGTAGAGAGGTCCTGCAAGGACACAAACCGAATGACTTACCCTCACAGCATCCAAATTAAAGTGTTTGTACAATCCAGCACACAAAAACTGAGCCCAAACACAACCATCGCGATCCAACTCCTGAATTCTACTGTGTTTTTTTTTTACAGCGTGTGCGCACTCTGTAGCCTCAAATTAAATCTGCCTTGGCTTTGACTTTTGCTTTTTCACTCACACAGTGCACATTTTGTCGTGTTGTTTGCGCGCTGTGGAATGTCAGCACTGATATTTTCGGTCGTGTGGAGGAGTCTACCCATAGCAGAACAAACACAACCCAAAGTCGGCGGAGTGTTTTGTTTGCTGAGCCCATCACCTTTCAGCAGGCTTTTGCACGTCATCGTCTTCTCTGACAACCTAATGATGTATATGTGGGAATTTAATTTGTTACTGGAAGGTCCAGTGACACAGCTGGCTATTAGGCATCCCATGCACTAGCAACATCTGACACGTTGACTGAATAACACAAAATATCCTGGCGTGACAAGACAACCAATATCAAAGCTGAGAGTGGATCAAATTGTCTTGTTTCTGCAGTGACTGTTTGACCTTTTGTTCTTTCAGTGTTGCAGCATGTGTTCATCCCATTGATTGCACATGTCAACCAGTGATGACACGTAGAAACAATTAATCTGTTTTTCTACCCTATCTTCATTCTGACAAAGCATCCTGTGACATCATGAACCACAAATGCTGAAGTGGCCCTAGTATTTACTCTTGACTGTACCACAAACCAGAATCTACTTAACTCTTTATATATTGTGCTGCACAAGAACAATGACAGTGTGGCTGAGTTAGACATAACCACAATGATTGCTGAAGCTATTCTTTTATCATTTTAGCAAAGCAGTCTCTATAAACAGAAAACGTGTATATAGGCCTACCAGGCTGACTGAAACCTTCATTTAGATAAGCGTTAAAGAAAAAAAAAGTGCTTGCAAATGCAAAGTGTAAAATGTTGTCCCATTAATTAGCATATATGTTTTCTCATTATTTTGCACAAAGCAATCAGTTTTCCATTAAACTCTGCCTTTTTTCCATGGTAATACTTTACACCATATTAATATCTACGCAAATACTTTTAATTCCCATGAGCCTGCAGTTGCAGATTATTACAACTGTAGATGTTTTGTGTATTATAAGATGGGGACCTGTTGTATGAAAAGTGTAATCTGTAGAATATAGTATATATGGCAGGACAGAAATGCAATATAAGCCAGGTGAACACAGTGTTCCAGGTCAGAGCTGAAGTCTGCACAGCGTTGCTCCAGAGAGCAGCATGAGTCACCGGAACAGAGCAGATTGCTAGCTTGCAGAATTCATTAAGACAAATGTAATGGATTTCCTCTGGAAGGAAAAAAAAAAAAAACCTTGGCAGCTGCAGAACAGCACCCCAGTGAATCCTCAAGTAGGTTTCCATACACCTTTGGAATGGCAGCATTTTGCAACCCTGCATATGATATATGTTGGTCTGAATGTAAATGAATTAGCTTAAGTCCTTCAACATATTGGCCTGTTTTACCTTGGTATTGGTATTCCCTCTGCAGCGCTCTAGTATTACACTATATACAGTCTATGGTCTTATACAGTGAGAGTGTTTTAGCTAGTTTAATATTTAAATAGAAGGCTGCCACATGACACGAGTGAGCAGAAACACAGCTACATTGTAAATTACAAATACTAAGGAAAACGCTATTTAGCCTTAAAAGACTGCATAGACTGTACATAATGTATAAAAACACAAAGTGCTTTTTAATCCAATACTAGCAGCGTATAGCGTGTCGTTGAACCACTGTGCAATGCCGCCACCACGTGGGTACTAAGAATAATGTTTTAATAAACATCCTCTTCTATTGGTATTAAGAGTTACGGTAACATAAATACTTTACAAAATGAGTGCTCTAAAGATTTACCTTTTTTTTCACACAAATGTCAATAAAAGCAATTACAGTAAAATGAAGAATGCAGTGTTACTATTTCTTAAGCAACTGACGGTGAAACGGACAGTATTTGGGTGCTACGACAAAACCAAACAAATATAATTTGTCATAAACTGGTATCTATCTAAATTAGCACAGCAGTAATACCTCAGAAGTCTCACATGTGAACAACTGTTTCAACACCATCTTTCGGGCGCTAGTTTTAGATAACGTTGTGCGCTTATAGTCAATAACCCGAAAAAAATGACCCAGAAACAGCAATTGTACTCGACAAATCACGTTTTAAATGCGATTGCAAAAGAGGGACTGATCCCAAATCAGTCCAATCGGCACCGGATGTCGGCAAGTAAAGAGACAAGTGCCGTTTTCGTGAGCGACTTGTGCAGGAAGTACTCTCCGTCGTACAGAGCATTTGTGAAGGGCTGCCATTTTACCGAGCTTACGGTAAGAAAACTTGCTTCGTTTCGGTGTGTGCATAGCTGGCTGCTACACGGACATTCAGGCGCTGTGTGCAGCGTGGTGTAGTGTGGACTTGTATTAGCAAAGAAATCCACATTAATTTAGAATAAAGCGCTAATTGTTAGCTAATCTAGCTTGTATATCACTGTGCGTGTGATGCTAGTGTTAGCATTCAGGGGCAGTGAATGGTATTGAGACAAAACCACAAAAATATTATATTTCGTTCTGGGACTTCAGATAATTAGGTGTAAGTTTTCTTACAGTGAGGTTATTTTAAGGACCTCATCAAGCATTTACTTCCCTCCAGTTAAATATTAGCTGCCCTTTCCCACTATTTGGGCTCAGCTCATTTCCTAACAGACTAGTCTAAATGTCACTTTCACGCTCCTGTCATGATGGCACTCGGTAGGGCACGGATTTAAGCCAGTATGGTCTTACTGTAGCCCGTACATGAATGTTAGTGTTCAATATGAAACCCAACCAGTTCAAGCATTACAGTTTATTTTTGTTTTTCTCAGGTACCCAAGTGAATTATGAGGACCAAAGTGGTCCAGCTCACCTCAAGTTCGTATCATGAGAACATCCTGGCTTCTCTGCATGAGCTGAGACTGCAGGGACAGCTGAGTGATGTCACGGTGCAGGTGGACTATCGGGGAGATGTGCAGGAGTTTAAGGCCCACCAGGTGATGCTTGTTGCATCCAGTGGCTACTTCAAGAAGATTCTCCTGTCACCGGATGCATCCCGAGATAAATTATCGCTCTCAAATATGCATGCCGATGATTTCTCAAAGTTTTTGGAATTCGTGTACACCGGTAAAGTTGAAGTGGGCAGTGACAAGATAGGTGATGTTCAAGCTGTGGCACAGTTTTTGGACTGTGGGGACCTATTGGAGGTTTGTGGCGAGGCTATAAGTGCAGGAATTATAGAAAAAACCCAAAAGAAAAGATCAAAAGCTGTAGCTGCAGATGACTCGCATGGTGCTAATAAAGAAAAAAAGACCAAAGGGAAGAAGCAATGTAGAAGCTTACTCCTTAAGCGGCAGCTCTCTCCACAGAGCTCTGAGAAAGAAGTAATTTCAAAAAGATTGAAGGCAAGGAATACAGTGAAGGATGAAAAAAGGCAAGGAAGGAAGCTAAAACTGAAACTGGCTGGCCGTAAGGTGCTTCAGAGGCGTTTGTATACTAAAACAGAGGCTTTTAACAATGAAAACCAAGTTACTGATGAAGATGCAGAGGAGGATGCAGATAGGACTGAAGCCGAGGCTCAGCCAGACAATGAGGAAGACGGAGGAGATAAGTCTTTACTCAGAAATCCTGTCTCTGATGTGGATGATTGGGGATGTGAGGACGATGTGCAGAGTAAGGATTCTGAGGACCCTTTGTTTTTACCGCCCGGAGAGGAGGAGGAGGAGGAAGAAGAGGAGGGACAGTCCAAGGAGACGTTAAAAAGAACATCAAAAGCCCAGTTCCAGTGCAACAAGTGCCAGCGGACTTTCCACTATGAGAAAAGCTACTTAAAGCACATCAGGTAACATAATAATGCTTCTCCAGCTCTGCTACAGCTGGAATTATATACTGTAACATCCAGTATGTATCATTTCATCACTGTACCTTTTAAGGCATATTATTATTTTATATTACTGTGACTTGTTGACGCTCTCTTGGTCAGTACGTACCATGGAGTGAAAGCAGATGTCATTTATCGCTGTGAGACCTGCTCGCAGACCTTTGCAAACCGCAGCAACCTGAAGATCCACGAAAAGCATGTTCATAGTAACGAGAGGCTTTTTGCCTGCGACTCCTGCACAAAGACCTTTAAGCGAAAGAAGGATGTGGTCCGCCATCAGAGACAGGTGAATACTGGTGGAATTCTGCATTAGCTTCCTGTTTCTAACAGTCATGTTGTGTGTTATTTCAGCATAAAATTAGATGCAAATATATCAGATTTGTAATAGTCATATATCTATATGTTCCGTTTTTTTTTTTTTTTTTTTTTTTTTTTTTGTTTTTAGTTTTTTTTTTTTTTTTTTTTTTTTTTTTGCGGTTCCTTGTGGATGGCTCTCCCTTTCTCGCCCTGAGGCGCAGGTCTCCTGAGGCATACGAGTTGTGGGATGGCTGCACCCTCCTGTAGTGGAGGTAGGGTGACAGAGACCAGTGGTTATATTTGGAAGATGAGCTTTAGGGTCACCACCTTCAAAACCACATATCACCTCACAGACATGTACAGTGCTGTCCAAACGTTTTGAGCCACCCCCCATTTCTTTATTTTGCTTCCAAGTAGTCAGACTTGTCATTTTTTGTAGTGGTCTTGAGCAATAGTTCTCCAGGTTTTTCAAAGTTTTTCTTTTGACACTGGGTGCTTTTTCACTCATTTTCAGTCCAGTCCTTGTACCTGACCATTTTCAGAGGAATGGTTTGTGTTTAAGTCACTTAACTCTGACCTATGAATCATTCAAGTATAAAAATAGGCACCTAACTCAAGGGATGAACCAGTGTTGTGTCTACACGTAACAGACAACTTAGCAAGAACCAATTTTAAATTGTATCTTTAGGCACTTTGTTACTAGCAGCCTGTCACAAAACACATAATTTGTTCCCATTTCTTTAGCTGAATCTATGAAAAATGCCAAAGATAATACAGTTTGACCATGACCATGAAATGGTATTTTTGCACCAACAAGGTGATTCCAAAAGAGCTATTAGCCGAAAACTTGGCACTTCTCAGCATGGTGTGCACTATGTCCTTAAAAAAATTGAGAAAACGGGACAATCAGAACAAAATGATCAGATCTACATTGACAGACAAACAGAGTTTTATTCTGCCAAGCCTTGCCAATGTTATTTTTCTGCTCAAAACACCTCTGACACTCTCCCACAGGAAAAGATTGTCTACCCTGGGGTTGTGAATTTATGGTGGTTGCTCATTGTGTAGGGTCGTTAAGGTCCCCCACTGTAATCAATAGCAATGTCAGTAGGTAGGATACAGAAGAGAATGTTAAAAACAACGTGTGAATGCGAATGAGAGAGATCTGTGTGCTGGAATCTGTTATCACCAGCAGACGTGGAAGAACCTTCCATGTGATGATGAATTTGCTCTCAGATCTGGGCTTTTGAATCCAGACATGGTTTGCATTGGTAAACAGGCATTAAACTGATCTTCATGGGCTTCACAGGGCTGAAAAAACAGCATCTAACACTGTCATTACCTTACGATGAATGTAGTGTGCAGTCACCATCGTAGTCTCCACAGCTGACAGCAGTTTTTGTCAGTTTGGGCTCTTCTTTCTTGTGTAAAGAAGGACAAGAACATTCTGAAAACATTCATATTTCAGTATTAATGAGCCATTTACAAAAACAATCTGTCTGTTTTTCCACATTCAGTGAGTGTCATTACATGTACATTAGAATTTACAGACCGAAGCACATCTGTATATGCATAAAATCAGCTCATGTACAGTTTTTATAACTAAACAGTAGTATTTTATGTCTTATCTAAGTCTAATTATACTTTCAACTTTATGTACATTTTCATTCCACTGTTGTAATGTTAGCATCATATGACCACAACAGGAATAGCAATGCATTTTATTTAAAATATTGATAATAATAAATTGTATAATGTTCTACAGTACATTTTTCATGTTCAACTTCTGACAGAAAATAAATAATATTTACATCAAAATTAACCTCATATCTTCACTTAGGACTAAAAAGGAACCTTTAAGCTTGACAGAAATAGTGATTTGATTTATATTGTGATATATATCGATACTGACTGACATTAAAAAAAACAAAAAAAAAACATGATAAGATTTTTTTCCATATTGCCCAGCCGTAATCTACAGTACATAATATCATCAAAAGATCTAGAGAAATCTCTGTGTGCAAGGAAATAGCCGAAAACCAATATTTGATGTCCGTGATCTCCGAGCACTCAATGGGTACTGCATTAAAAACAGGCATGATTCTGTCCTGGAAATCACTGCATGGGCTCAGGAACACTTCCAGAAATCCACAAATGCAGGTTAAACATCTGAACAGACCTTAATCCACCCACAGAGATGGAGCCATGAGCTAGGGAGATGAAGCATCACATCTCCAGACCAAAGGTCACATCAGTCATCTGGGTCACATCATAGGGTCTTTACCCTAAAATATAAAGCGCCTTGAGGCGACTGTTGTTGTGACTTGGCGCTATATAAATAAAACTGAATTCAGTTGAATTGAATCTCGTGTCATTTCAGATATAAACAAGAAATACTCCACCCCAAATTAATTTGCAAGTGGCCAGTGCCTGCTGGGCAAAACTGCCCATTAATACTTGTCTTGTCTTGAATATTCAGAGCGAAATCAGTTCATTTAATACAATATGTATTGGCAGACATATTGACATATGCTGACAGACATATTTTGTCTTCCTTTCTAATTTACATTAGTGAGATTGTGGTAGAGAGGGTAATAGTGCCTTTATTGATATTTTTCTATTCCCTGTCAAGTCTTGGAGTAAAGATGAGACTTGTGGTGATTTAAATCAGTGTGACTGCTTTAAATTGGCCGATAAATTAAAAATGAAATAAAAACTATAGGTTTCTGAAGTAAAATGTAAGTCACAGTGTAGGAAGTTAAAAGATTTACTTACTAAACTAGGTCCCTATAAATTCTGGAGATAATCCAGTATTATCTAGGTATTAAAAGCAGAAACTGCTAAGAGAGGTAGGTGTAGTAGTTGGTGGGCAAACGGAAGGAGCATCGATCTGACAGTCTTGATGGCAGGGATTGTGTGGGCATTGCATAATGTTTATGTTTGCCAGTTTGAATCAAAGTATTAGAAGAGCTAGGGACAATGCTGCCATACAGCCTTGCTGCCAGTTTTCATAAACCATGTGCTGGAATTTCACCCAGAAGGCAGAGGTTTATGTCCTGTGTTTATGTCAGAAATTCCAGCACAGCAAGAGGGTAAAGCTGCATCTCTGCCATGATAAGCATTTGATATCAAGAACTTTCAGCTTCCAAATTACATAGAAGTTCATAGAACAATTAAATATTGTTCAACATGGAGTAGAAGCACTGCCTAAAAGCACCCTCTCATCCAGTCTTAAACCTGTCAGCATGAACACTGTCCAGATAACAAGTAAACCTCCCAAACCCCAAGAGAAGAGGTATGTCAATCAGTTTAATAGCCTGGATATGCAATAGTGATGAACCTTTAGATCAAAACTGAGAAAATACAATAAAATAGAGCTTTTCTTTTATTTCTGTCTTTAATTTAATTCTAAAGACTGAATTACCCCTCACTTTGGAGCAGAGATGTCATCAGAATTAAAATACCTTATAATCTTTGCTGTTTCTCTTCTTGGCCCTATCACACTGACTTTCATTCCTCCTCTCCTCTCCTTTAGTCTAACACAAAATCCTTTAAATAAAGAAACATATATAATCCAAGATATTGCTTCTTTTCTTACTATTTTAATGTGATTGTATGCTTCAGGACATTTGAAGTATGTTTTCTCTTTTAACTGAGTTTCATATTGGATATGCTATGTTAATATCAGGTAGTATTAATTTGATGAATCTTAAAGATAAACCTGATGTTTGGTGTCAATGTACGGAGAGTCCAAATATGTAATCACTGAGATTGCTTAAACTGTGTTTTAAATTCTTTCACAGTTGCATTAAAAGTCACCTCAAAAGTCACATTTTTGTAAATAGCCTCAGCCCCTTTGTCCAAGGAAGACAGTCCTTGGACAAAGGGGCAGAGGCTGCAGTCGAGCCATGCTACAGCTCGGGTGTGCTGTAGTTGAGGAGTTTCATGCAGTCACATGGATGTTTTAAGACCGGTATGCTAATTGGGTGTTGTGTAATCTAGCTGGTGAACATTTCCTATGCCTACTAGGTGGCAATGGAGAACAACCACTAATTATACAGTATGTCATGCTGCTGTATATCATGCATGGAACCATCAATGAAAATTAGATGCACATGGGATGATGATTATCATCTATTGCTGATTTCCTGCCACTAGGTGGTGTCATAAGTGTGACCTA
The DNA here is from genome assembly GCA_015106735.1 of Paratilapia polleni. Classification (NCBI taxonomy): domain Eukaryota; kingdom Metazoa; phylum Chordata; class Actinopteri; order Cichliformes; family Cichlidae; genus Paratilapia; species Paratilapia polleni. Next base: position 27,327 of record VUQI01015117.1, read on the forward strand.
TTTAACATCACCTATGTCACCAATTTAACATCACCAAGGTCTTTAGATTGAACTCACCAAAGATCACGTTGATCCAATTAAATCTGTAGGAGGAGTTTGTTAAAGTATAAAACCAGAAAATGGCAAAAATGCAGCCAAAATTAGATCTTAAATTCAAAATGGCTGACTTCCTGTTGGGTTTTAGGTATGGCTCAGGAGGCTTTTTTGTACGTCTTGGGACAAACATGAGGCTACCAAATTTCCGACACATAGATGAAACTTAGTGCCGGGGTTGCATCATTGAAATTTTGTAGGTGGCGTTATGGAGCCAGTTTGCCACACATAATAACAGGGCCCATCAAACATTAAAGACTTCATCATGTCAGAGGTATGTGCCAAGTTTTTTAAGCTTCCCTAGCCCCTCAGCAACAACTTCCTGTTTCATGGCGAATCACCATTCCACCATGGCATGCCATGAAAACTCACAATTTTCACACTGAAGCACCATCAAGGTCTGAAGTTTATTCAGACCATGTTTGAGGTGGGTGTGGTCAACCTGAGAGGACTATTACATCAAAGTAAAAACTGTGCCATTCCCTGTTGACATTATCGCTGACTATTGGTATATACAGCTCCGGAAAAAATTTAGAGACCACTGCAAAATTATCAGTTTCTCTGATTTTGCTATTTATAGGTATATGTTTGAGTAAAATGAACATTTTTGTTTTATTTTATAAACTACTGACAACATAACTCCCAAATTCCAAATACAAATATTTTCATTTAGAGCAGTTATTTGCAGAAAATGAAAAATGGTCAAAATACCAAAAAAATACCATGCTCTCCACCAGTCTTTCACATTGCTGTTGGGTGACTTTATGCCATTCCTGGTGCAAGTATTCAAGCAGCTCAGCTTTGTTTGATGGCTTGTGACC
>VUQI01015122.1:6519-18042 GCA_015106735.1 Paratilapia polleni
TTGGTGTCAGACGGGCTGGTCTGAGTGTTTCAGAAACTGCTGATCTGCTGGGATTTTCCCACACAACCATCTCTAGAGTTTACAGAGAATGGTCTGAAAAGAGAAAATATCCAGTGAGTGGCCAGAAGTGCCTTGTCAGAGGTCAGAGAAGAATGGTTTGTGCTGATTAGGAAGGCAACAGATATTGAAATAACCACTCGTTACAACCAAGTTCTGCAGAAGAGCATCTCTGAATGCACAGCACATCAAACTTTAAAGCAGATGGGCTACAGCAGCAGAAGACCACACCAGGTGCCACTCCTGTCAGCTAAGAACAGGAAACTGAGGCTACAATTCATACTGGCTCACCAAAATTAGACAATAGAATACTGGAAAAACGTTGCCTGGTCTGATGAGTCTCAATTTCTGCTGCAACATTCGGATGGTAGCATCAGAATTTGGCGTAAACAACATGAAAGCATGAATCCATCCTGCCTTGTATCAAAGCTAAATCAAGATTCAGGCTGGTGGTGGTGATGTAATGGTGTGAGGGATATTTTCTTGGAACATTTTGGGCCCCTTAGTACCAGCTGAGCATCGTTTAAACACCACAGCCTGCCTGAGTATTGTTGCTGATCATGTCCATCCCTTTGTGGCCACAGTGTACCCATCTTCTTATGGCTGCTTCCAGCAGGATAATGTTTCATTTCACAAAGCTCAGATCATCTCAAACTGGTTTCTTGAACATGACAATGAGTTCACTATACTCAAATGGCCTCCACAGTTACCAGATCTTAATCCAGTAGAGCACCTTTGGGATCTGATGTAACAGCAGATTTGCATCATGGATGTGCAGCTGACAAATCTGCAGCAACTGCGTGATGCTATTGTATCAATATAGATCAAAATCTCTGAGGAATGTTTCCAGCACCTTGTTGCCACGGCGAATTAAGGCAGTTCTGCAGGCAAAAGGGTATCAGCAAGGTGTACCTAAGGAGGTGGCTAACAGTGATGTTGGTGCATGATGAGTGAGTGAAATGCAGAGAGAAACATAAAGCTGCAGCAAAACTGAAGAAACTTTAAGAGACCACAGCTCAGTAAGTGAAATTCCACATTTAAGGTAGACAAGCTTTCATTTTGTGATTTTCATCTATTAATTGCTTTTGCCCTTGACCTAGCATTTTGACTAAGAGGTAATGGTAGGGTATTCCAGCAGTTAATTTCACCAGTTAGTAATTTTCATTTACAAAATATGAAACTGAGCACTGTTAAAGTCACATCTATACATTACCACAGTGGATGCCAAGATTAAAAAAGAGGAACATTTCCTGTTTTTCCCCAATAGTGGTTGTTTTATTTTGGTTTTCATCCTTTGTTTGTCACTCACTTTATAATTCTAACATATTTTGTCTTTAGTAAGGCAAAATACATTACAGGAAAGATTCATGCATAAAGACTAAAATAGGCCTGGCACTGTATTAGACTGTATTAACATGACACCAAAAGTTGGAAAACTGCTAAAACTCATATACTGCTAAAACATATAAAGAAAAATTCTTGTACACCATAAACTCAAATTCTCAAAGTAAATAAATACATTATGTAGCTTAATCGTTTTTATTCAAAAGTTATATTAACAAATATTTTCAGTTTTCCACTTTTTTGTGTTGATGAAAATCAACACAATTAGCTTGGCCTATTTTGCAGATTAAGTAATCACCATTTAAGAGAATAATTTCAAGGTACTTATTTTTATTGTGTGTTATAGTATACACTTGTCCAGTGAGCGATTGTCCATAGTGAGTTAGTCAGGGAAGTTTTTGCTGCATAGCAATCCCACTGCCACTTGTCTGCGTCAGAGTAAAATTGCTTGTTTTAGACTGTCTGTGATTATTTGGAAATGTGCAACAGCAAAACTTTTCTTTTTAGTTATTACTTAACAGTAAGTTACTTTTTATAGTCTGTAATTCTATTGTAAATCATTCCTTATCAGACTTCTCTCACTAACTCACTAACACTTTCGCTGTTGTCTTCCTGCAATAACTCACTTTCTGCCAGATTTCTGTGACATATTAAACACATCATTCTCGGTAGGGATCCTTTTCATAATGCTGTCAGACGCTTAGGGTCTGGCTGTGACTCAGAAGGGAGAGCAGGCTGTCTACCAATCAGAAGGCCAGTGGTTTGATCCCCAACTCATCCAGTCCACCTACCAAAGTGTCCACTCTGAGCCTGCCACGGTTGCCAGCCATAATGTTCTTGTTCAGTTCCATGCCTTTTTAGACCCTATAAATGATTTAGGTCCCAAATATTATTACTGAGAAGTGATTTTTTTTTGTACAGAACTGGGAAACAAAAGTGAAATTTTTAAAAAATAGGTGAAATTTATTAACCTTTTTGATACTGTATAATTCATAAAAAGGGGAGAACAGCTGACATACCCTGCTTTGACTGCGTAATGTAGAAGGATTTAGTCTCAGTTGTTTTTTTCCTTCTCAGTGAATGTGGTGGATTTCTGTGGCCAGATGATCCGGGGTGATGGTATGATTGTCAACTCACATCAGGAATCCAAGAAGTACTACTTTGTGATCATGGGGACCGACTGCCACCTCACAATGCAGGCCATCTCTCCTAAAGACAAGGTCCAATTCCACTTTCGCTTCTTCCTGGTCTACAGCTTGCTTAGAGTGGCCCCTCTCAGCCCCGCCCCTCTCTTGCCAGAGTCTCCCCGTGGTTCTGCTCCACTCAACCCCAGACTGGAGCCTACCTCTGGTGAAAGCTCAGGGGACCCATGTCACGCCGGCTCATACGTTCAGTTCTATGATGGTCGGGACAGAAGCTCACCTCCCTTGGGGCCTCCTCTTTGTGGGAAGAGCCCACCCCGACCGGTGCTGTCCACAGGAAACTACCTGACCCTGAGGCTGGTGACCAGGGGGACTCAGCCTCGGGTTGACTTTGTGGGGGACTTCACCTCCTTCCGACTGGGTAAGAAAGACATGGTAAAGGTTAAAGGCTTTTTTGAAAGTTAGAGTGTTGCTTGGAAATAGGAGACTAACATGTTAATGAAACGCATACTTTAATATGATTGCACTTTATGTTCACATCAGGGTCAGCCATGGTCAAAGCAAAAAAAACAAATAAAACATAGTGATGACAGAAGAAACTTGTAACAAATTGTAATAACACATCTTATACTTAACCTCACATTTCATTTTGCAGATACAAAATGTCACAGGATATTTAATTGGGATCAGGTGGGGGATATACAGATACTGCATTGTTTAAAGTCAGTGTTATTTGACTGAAAAAACATGTAATTCTATGACCATATCTGCTGCAAGATTTTTGTGCTTCTATGTTGGCTATAACCATGGTCGTAGGCTTTATGTTTTCAGGTTATCCATCTGTCCATCCCATTTTTGCACAGCTCAGGTAGGCCTTGAGGGAACGTCTTTAGATTTAGTACAAATATTCACTTGAGTGCTCACCACATCTTCCATAGAGACCCATTATAAAATGGTTTCCAAATTTCAGCTGAAAATCTAAATCACAGCCAATATTTCCATATAGTAAACACTTTGGATGTAAAAAAGGAGTTATGTTGTCCAGTGGAAGTTGCTGTTGCTTGTTCACTGATTCATTGTACCTGCCACAGTTTCCACATAATACTGAGTAGAGATGTGATTACAGAATATTTGTCCAGGGTAAATTGGTGCTATTTGTTGTGAAATAATTTTTTTGATACAACTTGTAGTTTTCAAATGGTAAATGATTCTTCAAGGGTCCACTTTCTGCCTGCCGTTCGTTTCTCTGTGCCTGTGTCTGTGCCCAACACATGGAGCAGGCATGCAGGCATGCAGGTGAAGACTGTGATGGAGCATTTGATGGTACATGGTCATATTTATTGAGAACTGTATGATCCTTATATTTGGATTCATGTCAACAATCGCTGTAAATATAAAAACAAATCATCTGTATGCTTTTATGTATAACCCCAATCTAAAAAAAGTTGGAAAGCTGTGTAAAATGTAAACAAAAACAGAGTGCAATGATTTCCAAGTCTAATAAACCCATATTTTACTCACAATATAACATAGAAAACATGTCAGATGTTTAAACTGAGACATTTCACTATTTCATGAAAAATATTAGCACATTTTGAAATTGATGGCAGCAACATGTCTAAAAAACAAAAAGCTGGAAAAATAAGTGGTACTAAAAAGAAACCTGGAGGAACATTTAAAAAGACTTTGAATATCTCATCACCTACAGTACATAATATTATCAAAACACCCTGAGAATCTGGAGAAATCTCTGTGCGCAAGGGACAAGGCTGAAAACCAGTATTGAATGCCTGTGATCTTCGGACCCTCAGGTAGCACTGCATTAAAAATAGGCATGATTGCTTGCACATCTGTAAAGGCACCATCAACGCTTAAAGGTATGTGCAGGTTTTAGAGCAACATATGCTCTCATACAGATGATGTCTTTGTCAGAGAAGCCCTTGCATATTTCAGCAAGACAATGCTAAACCACATATTGCATCTATTACAACAGCATGGCTTTGTTGAAACCAAAAATACAATAAAGAAGACTGTCGAGCAGCTAGAATCCTATATCAGACAAGAATGGGACAACATTCCTCTCCCAAATGTCCAGCAACTGGTCTCCTCAGTTCCCAGACGTTTAAGGACTGGGGATGCTGAACAGTGGTAAACATGGCCCAGTCCCAACATTTTTGAGACATGTTGCTGCTGTCAAATTCAAAATGAGGTAATATTTTTCTTAAAATGGTACATTTTTCTCACATATATGTTTTCTATGTTGTATTATGAATAAAATATGGGTTATGAGATTTGCAAATCATTGCATTCTGTTTTTATTTACATTTCACACAGCATCCCAACTTTTCTGCAATCAGGGTTGCAATTGGGTTAATATTTTTGCCCAGATTTGGGTCAGTCACTATTATCTATTCAGTAAAGGTAAAAATTCCATTGCACACACTGAATGTGTGTCTCAAAGTTTTATTGTCAAAATGATCCTTCTTTTTCACAGTTTTTATTGTCTTCTTCTTCCTTCAGGTTTCAACCAATCAGATTGCAGCAATGAGCCTTACTTCACCTGCAAGAATGGGAAGTGCATCCCTCTCAGTTTGGTGTGTGATGAAAAAGGCATTGATAACTGTGGGGATGGAAGCGACCTGGAGGAAAACCTCACCACAGGCTGCAAAGGTCAGTTAGCTGGTGGGCTGATATTTGTGTGTTGTAAAGATGATACTGTATCAGTCAAGCCTCTGAAATTCATGATGTATTGAGGAAATCTGAGTATTTTGGAATACTACAAACAATGTAAGAAATGTATTTTAAAGTCCAACAACAAAACACCATTCATAATATTTAATTGTTGACCCAAATCTGTCCTTCTTCAGCAGGTCAGCTTTTACCTCCTGAACCTCCACCAGCAATAGCAACCCCGCCCCATCTCTTTGTGAGTCCACCCACTGTGCCTTTTCTGAGATGTATGAACTGTGGTGTACCGGATGGTGCTCCCAGTCCTGAGTCAGTAACAGGTAAGTAAGCTTCAGCTTCAACTTCAACTTGCACAAAGGCTTTCCTCTGAGTCAGAATATCTCGGTTGGTTGGCTGCTAAACAGTTTAACTAAGTGTCTATTTGGATGCAAAGTGGCCTGATGACAGGCCACAGAACTAATTGTTGTGACCATTGACTTGTTAATTGCACCAGAAAGCCTTGTAAACCACAAAATGGTGATGGATTCTCATGACAGACAGCCTTTTGAGTGATTGGTGGTGCAAACAGAGACTGGGCCAGCCTGTCAGCTTCTAATTACTTTTAAGACCTAGTCAAGTCTGGCCCATGGAAGCAACTATTCTTATGTTCAGACAGTCTGTTCAACTGAGTGGGAAAATAAGTTCACATTCACCCGCTCTGCAAATTACCAGTTATTTGATTATCTCAGATGCATTGCAGTGTGCATTTGCCAAAGTGAGGGACCACTAGCTAGAGGAGTAGACAGACATTCAGACAGATTTAGTTGCATCGTGTTGTCAGTGGTCAGGATTTGATTTATTTTCTAATGTATAAATAGCATATCAGTATCTATACTTAATTTATTGTGCAGTAGTTAGTTTACAGTTATAGCCACCAGCTCTGTAGATAGAGCAGGTGAGCGTCATCATGGTCAAAGCAACTATTCGCTTAAGCTGCATATTTTTCAGCCTAAATTGCATATTTTTTAAATAGTAGCTTTTTGCATGCATTTTTATAAGTATTCTGGCCTTTTGCAAACATGCAAATAAACTTTTGCAAAACTCCTTTCAGGGGGAAGATAAAGAGAAGCGCTGATGCATAGACAGGGAATCAGAGGTTTTTGGCTTGTGTCCATGGGTAGATTAACACATGGACAAACTGGGGACATGCCTAGGACACTGCACCCATTTGGGGGTTATTGTATTATTGACTATTATTGTTGTTTTGTTTTGTTTTGGTTTTTCTGGGCATTAAAAATTAGACTAAAGGGATTTTGAAAATCTGCAACCTGAACAGGGTGTACCCCGCCTTTTGCCCTATGACAGCTAGGTCACACAAACCTAGATATTTCCACTGTTAGTATTTCTTTAAATATGGCTGTAACATTAAATATAAACATATGTATTTTGTCTATTCTACCTCTAGACTCTCCTGCCTCCTTGTCCCTGTTGGTTTTCTACATCATCCTGGGCATTGTGGTGGGCAGTGTAGTGCTCTGCTGGTGCTGCTGGTCACCTGGCTGGTTCCTGTGGCGAGTCAGCATCTGTCGCTTCTTACCCTGCTGCAACTCAGCCTGTGCCTCATGCCAGTTCTGCACTCGCAGCTGCACCCACAACAAGGAACACCGACTGGCAAAAGTCACTCCACACACACCTGCCAATGGGACACCGATGGACACCGCAGCAGCCACCAACAGCTCTGCTGAACATGTTACCACAGCAGCTGTGTAAAGCAGAAGGACTGTCCAGTTTGTCATGTTTGGCACACAGAGACGTGGGTGCTTTACACTGATGCTGAACTGTGACCAGTGTGGGGCATGAACTTAATATTGAAGGTTGGGCGATGAGGAGCAACGTGTAGTGATGTGGACCAGTGTGCGATGCTGGCATGAACAGAACTAATGGAGTCTGTTATATGGGTAAACTGTGGTTTGTGCTTTAAATGTAATCATGCAGGTGGTGACACTGCTGTTTATGCTACTATGAGAAGTTAAAGCAGAGTACAGTTTGTGTCTACTAAGTAAGAATGTAGAGTCTTAGAATCTCTTATGAAACATTTTTGTTTGCAGCATAGTGCAGCATAGTGTTTTGAAGTTGTCTCTTAGATGTTGCGATAGCAGCACATTCTGTTGGAAAGACTGCTTGTGGAGTTTAAGAACTTGGCCAGTTTTCAGAACAGCGAGTGAGGAGTGTTAAATTGTAAGTGTGGTCAGTTTTTAGTCATATACTAGTCAATTAACATTCTGTTTTCAATCTGTCTTTGAAGTAACTTTTTTGTCATGCAGTGAAAATATACTTCCTGTATGCAGCTTTGACCAAATGTATGCTGAGGCCACATGCTGAAGAAAAAGCACCAGAGTCACCCACCTGGTGACAACAGCTGTTCTCCCTTGGAGAAATTCCTTGAAACTTTCCACTCTCCTCGTTGGTTGTCATATAAGTTAATGTGAAGCTTGGATGACAGAGCACATCTAGTATCTAGGAAGCAGCATCTTGTAGGTAGAACTTTGTGATAATTATGTACAAACTTCTAACATCTTATTGTGTGCATGCATGCAAACATACAAATTACAACAATCTTTATGTTAATTTCAGACAAACAATTGGTCTCACAGCAAAGAGGTTGAAATAGTCAATAAGCAATCTGTTTGTGTACATGGACCCAACTTGTCTAAATTTTCATTAGTCTTTTAGTAGGATGGCTGGTTTGCTGGTCAGTTCGTTGGTCCAATACTGTGGTCCAGACTGGAATATCTCAAGAATTGTTGATGGATTCCCAAAGGAGTTTGGTGTAGATATCAACAGTCCACAGAGGAGACACTACTGACTGGTGATCCATCAGCAGCTTCACTGTTGTGTTTTTGACTAAATTGTCTCTCTGGATGTATTACCATTTTATTTTGCACATTTGTACATTCATGAATAATTTGGTTATCCTCTGACTATCATAAGGTAAAAATTATAGTTTGGTTGTCATGCTAATTAGCATATAGCAGTAGTAATATGCTATTATTTGCAGAGGCTTTTTTTTACCAGTTAAAAAAAAAAAGCCTCTGTTAAAAAGCCACTGAGGGGCTGCAGTGGTGAGACAAAAATAATGATGCGTGCTTTATGACTGAGTGCACAGTCTGATAATGAGCAAAAGTTAATATGAAGTAAAATACAATCAAACAAAACTAGGGATGCACCGATCCAATTTTTGGATCAGGCATCGGTCCAATCTTTATTCAAAAAACTGGATCTGATACCAGTGATAACAGGGCTCTCTATGGCCAGTCAGGTCAGTAAAGCGACAGCAGTTTGTAGGTATTGAACCGCTACTTCTTGAACCGCATTTTTTCTGTATGTTTGCAAAAGTTTTTTACTTAATCACAAACTGTAGTCAAGTGAGTTGACCCTGGCCAAACGATGTTTTGGCTTCTCTCTCTCACTCGCCTGTTTACATTCACCCTTTATGTTTTTTTCTCTCTTTATGTTTAAGACATTATATCAGGTAGAAGCAAGAATGACTTTGGTTTGGTCTAACACTTGCAAGGATGCTTTTATTACACTTTTAATATAACATGTTGTCATTAACTTGGTTAACTATTCTGCCACTTCACCTGTCTCCACACACAACATGTATGTGTGATGAGGTGCAGGAAAAAGAAAAACTAGTGTGACTGTAAAATACAGGGGTATGTAGCCTAAAGATTTTCACTCTGAGCTGAAGTGAGATTAGTGCAAATATATTAAATGAACGTCAATACATTTAAAAGTTTTTCACTGTAATTCTCTTGGACCTGTTACCATTTATTATGTCACTAATAAATGCCAATTCGGTAAATGTATATTCTTGGATGTATTTATTTGTAACATATTTTACAGAGTTAAGAAAGCAATGTTTAAGTCCAGCCTGATATTTCCTTACATATAAAAGAATTATTACCAGTCTATTAATTTAACACTGCTATCAGATCGGTACTCGATATCAGCAGGACCCAAAGCCATGATGTCAGTATCACATCAGAACTGGAAGAAGTTGGATGAGTGTCAAAACACTGGATGGTCTCAGGGTAGCACAATTACTCAGTGCTTCCATACCTTAATTATGCATAACTTTAAGCCTTAATAAAAATATAAATGAGTAAGTTGTATAAAAATTCACTCTCCATATAGAGTTGTCATGAATGGTGAAATTTAGCTAGAGACCAAAACATTTGTTTCAGGCTTTAAACATTTTATCTTTGCTATAAAGGTAGATCTTTTAACAGAAGAGTCTAAAGAGTTTTGACTCGGTTTTGGAGTCAGCCTCAAGTGGACATTTGTGGAACTGCAGTTTGAGGCACTCCCACCCTGGCTTCCTTTTTCAGTATAGTAGCATTAATTCAAGGTGTTTGATGTTTTTATTTTCCTGTAGCCCTCAATCGTATGCACACTAAAGTGGCATTGAGTCATAAAAACTTTTAACTCTTCTTCTAGCAGAATCCTTTGTTATCTCACAGGCTTCATGTGCAGTTAGAGAATATAGTAGAGTCAGTCCCCCGTTCTGCAACTCTTTTCAAGCAGATCGATGCTCCATGTGAGGGCTTCATGTTCCAGGCAAACTTTCCTCCTCTAGTTGCAGTAGCTCCATAATCGTTCTTTGCTCCGCTACACTACGTGTTGTGTAACTACCACACACAGAGCCTCAGATAAACACAGCACAGCACAAACACTGAATGAAGTATACGTCCACTCACACATGTGTGCCGTTGTGGAGAACACTTCAGCTGCATGTTCCTCCTCACATTTAAATAACTATTTCCTTACATCATTTTATCAATACATACCACTGATACAAGCTGATTTCACATAATCTATGCTTAAAGCCCCTTAACATAGAGGTTTACACTTTTGGTTTTCCATTGAGAATCTTTACAGTTACTATCATATAATTCTTTACTGTCTGACACTACCAACCTGTTTCAGTTCTTCATTAAATCATTAGCTGTTTACACACATTCATCCCTGAACTTTTTTTGACATTGTCCAATGGAGGTGAATGCCCAGAAGTTGAATTACACACTGCTGTATGCTACAGGTAAGAAAAGACAACTGTTGACAATGTCCTTTTTCCCAAGTACATCACTGAAGATCATTCACCTCACAGATTTTGTATTTTTGGGGAAATGTGAATCTATACTAGAAGTGAATGACTTTAAATGTAAGTTTTTGTGTTTTGTGTTTTGTTTTTTTTAGCTTAATTTTAGTTTGGGTGCACAGTATGTTTGTAATAATAATAATAATAATAATAATAATAATAATAACAATAATAATAATGAACCTATATTTGTATGCCAATTTTTTGAAAACATAGTTACAAAGTGCTTACAAAAAAGCAAACATTAAAAAAAGATTTGGACAAACAGTGTGAATAACATGTCATGTGGAATAAATAAATAAATAAATAAGAATCCTTTCTGTAAAACACATTTTGAGGAGTGATTTAAAAGTAGATACTAGCCTAACTTCTTCTGATTTCTTTTTGTAATAAGATGGGAAGAGCAGGGTCTGACCTGAGGAACACAGGCAGCAGCTTCATGTAACGTTCATAAGGTGTGATTAAATCTATAATGTAGGTAGGAGTGAGCCCATGTAAGGCTTTAAAAGTAAGTAATAAAAGTTTAAAATCAATTCTATATCTAACAGGTAGCTAATGTAGATAGCGAGAAAGGAAGTGATGTGACCATCCCACCAACTGTTTAATCACTGTGAGAATCTCTGGAAGTCATATTAAAGACTAAAGGTAACATTGTCATTGAGGATTTCCAAGCTGCTCTAGTCAATATTTTTGTATCAGCAACCTTTTTGGTATCAGCAATAAATAAAATGTGAAAATTTATCACTCACTCACAGTGGGGCATTTAAAAAGAACAGGCTGGTCTCAAAGAATTGACCACAACATCTTAACACTGTATTATGTGATAGTGGCACATCATTAGTTCAAATTACACACAAAGTGATTTTAAATGTATTTGTTCACATGACCTGAAGATGTCACCCATGGGTTATTCCATCTCAAATCATCAAATTTTTAGAATTTAGATTTTTGCTAAAGAATGTTCGTGTCAATTTCTGAATGGTATATAGTTGTATTTCACAATAATGCAAATTAAAACAAGTAGAATATATTTTAACGTGAAATTCTTAGTCACAAAAATGAAGAAAATTCTATTTTCATTCAACTTTTCTGCTTCCAAGTCAGAAATTGGCACTAGTTCTCTTTTGCTATGTGAATTTTTTTATTAGCATG
>VUQI01015125.1:2975-20803 GCA_015106735.1 Paratilapia polleni
CAGTGGAGCTGGTTTTGGACCTGGTGAAGGCTGTCTGGGAGGAGGAGGAGGAGGTGGCAGAGAATTCATGGACATCACAGCCCTGATGGTGGCGTCTCAGCATGGTCATGAGGCCATTGTGCGCCTGCTGATAGAGTGGGGCTCTGATGTCAACTTTTCCCAGAAGACCACTGGCTGGGGGCCACTGATGCTATCCACCCTGAGTGGGAAGGTGAGGCCAAAGGATAGATGGTTGGATAGATAAAAAAAAAAAAAAAAAAAGAGAGATGTATAGGTAGCACATTGTAGGTATGGTGGTAGCATTTGGGAATTGCTTTTTATAATGTGTTTGTTTAAAATACAGTTTACAAGTAAAAGTAAATGCATGGCATTCAGTGTGATATTTAAATTTAACAGAATGACCTGGGTTAATTTTCTGAAGGAGTTGGTGATTAAAGGTGTGTGTGTGTGTGTGTTGTAAAGGTGGCTGTGGCTCAGCAGCTGGTGGAACGTGGAGCTGACCCAGATCGAATCAATGTTCTGTCCAAGACAGCATTTGAACTGGCCATGCAGCTGAAACAGAGAGACATCAAGGCCTATTTGGACTCCATCACTACTGTCAGACCACAGACAGGTATGGCCCTCCTTCGATTACTCGTTTAGACTTTGCTTTCTTGGCATGATGATGAAGTATACGAGTACCAGAGCATGTTATACTTGTCTTCCAATTTTATTGTTAAAATTCAGAGAGCAGCAACATCAGAAACAAACTAAAAGTTGCTGAGAGGCTGAGACTCAACCTGCATACAGTGGATATAAAAAGTGTACACACCCCTGTTAAAATGCCAGGTTTTTCTGATGTTAAAAAATGAGACCTTTAATGTGACCTATAACCTGTACAATTCAATTGAAAAACAAACAAATCTGTTAGGGGAAAAAAATAAAAAGCACACAATAAGCTGGTTGCATAAGTGTGCACACCCTTAAACTAATACTTTGTTGAAGCACCTTTTGGGGGAAAAGTTTTGAAATGATTTATTGTGGTCTCAGTTAACATCACGAAAACCTGGCATTTTAACTTTTTATATCTTTTGTACTTGTGTGACATGCTCTCTAAAATTAATGATTTGCTGCAATCAAAAAATACCTTTAAGTCTTCATTAATGAAAAAGAAAAAAGTACAAAGTTATTGCAAAGTGCACAAATATTGCCAAAAAACTCAAAAAAGTGATCACAAAAAAGGGTGACAGCAAAAAAATACAGCGACCCATTCACCCTCTCTCCTCCTGCCTTCCTCTGTGTGAACAGGTGCCTAATGTTAACAAACAGTAACACTGCCTCGACTCACGTGACCAGCTGCAAACTATTACCAAATAAACCGAAACAAATATGCACAAATCACACAGGTAACATCAGTTTACAAATTCAGCTTCACCTTCATCCTAAATTCATATATGGCTCCCACACAGAACATATACAGAAAACAATTGCTGTGTTAATATACTTCACAATATAATATAATGATGGGGTCAATCAAATGTTTTTGAATATCAGAGAATACCAGTGTAGTGTAATGATGAGAAACGTGGTAGTTAAGAGACAAAATAAAGTAAATATTTGACTTTTTTGTGTGTGGTATTTTTTGAAAGCCTTTGAATTTTATTTTGGTAGTACCACGGTAACAGGACACCTGACAGCTCACCCCTGCAGGTAATGAATGCACTGCAGTTAACGCTGACGTGAGAGGGAAGCCAGCATTGGTGGGTCTCAGCCTCTTTGATGTCTAATAGCTCTTCTCACAGGTAGCTCAGCTTTTTAGCTCAGCTTACCGATGTAGTCATACCCAGTGTACTTTTAAAAGTTCTGATTGCCTCATTTGCCTTTTCACGTATTTCTTTGTATGCATGCTGCAAATTATTGTGGATTTGTTAGCAAAACTGACAAAATTACGTTTTTTTTTTTCCAGTTATGCCAGTTTTCATTTCTAATGGTGTACAAGATGTTCTAGTTAAAACATAGGGTTTTATTGGCGATCATTTATCTGATGTTCAGAAGTGCGACCACACCTCAAACAAATCATTGCCTGTTTTACCTCTGTAAATGCCTCCCTGCCCTGCACAAGACAATCGTTTCTGTTCCTCATCCTCTCTCATGGAAACTGGGGGGATCTGCCAGGACAGGGAGTGGCTGCCGATCCTCACTGAGGCCTTCCCCCATTTATCTATCATCTTGGTTATCAATGCGCATTGTTGAATCCATTTGGGGTTTTGGTCCTTGCTAGTCTTTCACATCTCTACTTTTGTCTTTTTCTTCTTTCTTTCTCTGCAGTCACATACATTTTATTTTATGTGAGTGTTGAACTCTGTAGTATTTAGCATTTATTTGCTTAACACCCCCCCGCTGACTGACTGTGCTGAACTATGTGGAGTCTGGCCCAAGCGGGGCTGTTGTATCAGAACTCTTTTCTCAGTCTTGCTTGTTTCTTCACAGATGATGAGAGAAGAAGGCCAGATGTGTTCAGCGCTCTCAAATTAGGTGAGTTAAATCAGATAGATGAACCTGCAAGAAAAGTTTCAGGTGTGAAATGAAGAGGTTTTCCACACATTTGTGCATTTATATATCCATTTAAAAATATTTATTTATTTATTTATTTATTTATTTATGATTCAGGAAATTCACAGCTAGTCAAAGAGATCCTAGAGGAGGATCCTGCTCAGGTGAATTCGTCCAATCAGGAGGGAGCGACACCTCTCATGATGGCAGCAGTGAGCGGCCAGTTAGAGGTGGTTCAGCTGATGGTGGAGAAGAATGCCGACATAGATAAACAAGACGGTGTCCACGGGTGGACTGCTTTAATGCAGGCCACCTATCACGGGTAAGGAGGAGCTGCTGGTTTATTTCTACCACAATATTGCTTGTTGGTGTCTTTATTTAAATGATTTTGGTAACTGTAATGTTAATAAGTTTGCCTCAGCTGCTAAGCACTATTGTTGTTGTCATATTGCTTTTAAATGTGCTTTATAAATAAATGTCTTTTGTTTCCTCCCACCTCCTTCATCCAGCAATAAAGACATTGTTAAGTACCTGTTGAGTCAAGGGGCTGATGTCAACCTCCGAGCTAAGAATGGATACACAGCCTTTGATTTGGTTATGCTGCTCAACGACCCAGGTAGTCCTCACTGTCATGGCTCTGTTTAACAGCACTTTGGGAAAACCTGGGTAGGCTAAAGAGGGTAATTCATTCATAATCAACAGTAATAAATAATACGATTTATATGAAATGAATTATCCACCATTTGTGAAATTCCTTCTTGTGGAAAAAAACAACCTGACAGCAGATTTTTATTTTAAAGTACCTTTTGAATAAAGGAGTCTACTTTATTCTGCAATATTAACCAATCAGAATTCAGAAGCATATTTTTTTTATCATGAATCCAGTCCAATGAAATATCATGGATTTACAGAGGTGTAATGATAACTTTGTTTGATTTGTTTACAACAAATTTGTTAATCAATTAACTGTTTCTTTTTTTAATAAAGAAAAGTGCCATATTTCATTGGTGCTATCTTCTCAAATTCATGGATGTGCTTTTAGAAAAGCTCATCTCCGGTTTTTGGTATTGGAAAAAGTAGTAAGTGATTAGGTTTGGTTTTTGGAGTGTTGACTGGGTGAAACGAGCTGTTTGAATGTGTCAAGGTGTGATGGGCATTTATCACTGTTTTCTTATCAAACAATTAATCTATTAATTGAGAAAATAATCAACAGAATAATCGATTATACTGATCATGAAACAAACAGACTTACAGCCCTAATTTCTTGCAAGTTGTTGCGTACATACTGTATGTGGTGTTTGATTGTAAAATGGCATTTTTTAAATTATACGTCTAATGTGCGGTGGCACAGTGGTTAGCACTGTCACCTCACAGCAAGAAGGTCCTGGGTTTGAATCCACCATCTGGCTGGGGCCTCTCTGTGTGGAGTTTAAATATTCTCTCTGGGTACGCTGGCTTCCTCCCACAGGTAATTGGTGATTCTAAATTGGCTGTAGGCATAAATGTGAGTGTGAATGGTTGTCTCTCTCTCTCTGTTAAACTCCCTCTGTTATTAGCTTTTGACTTGATAACTTTTCATCACGTCACCACAATTGGACAGCAGCACGAAAAACTAACTTAAAATTTTTATGAGTTTTCTTGATTTATTTTTTTATTTTTTTAATGTTTTTTTTTCCTTGTGTCTTCTGTGGATTTTGTCAGACACTGAGCTGGTACGTCTGTTAGCATCTGTGTGTATGCAAGTAGACAAAGATAAGTCGAAACACCGTGGCAGAACTTCAATGACGCGCTCCAAGAGCCGACAGTCCCTGAACAATGTCCCTGTACCACCTGATGACAAGGGAGGCCTTAAGGTAAAGATGTCTCAACCACCAAAACATAATTTGCAAAATTGCTGTTTATCAGTCATATAATAATAATAATAATAATAATAATAATAACTGGCTGATAAAAGATTTTTATCTAAATGCTCCTTACGGCTTCAAATCCACCCTCTTCCAGTCCTGGTGGAGTAGGATGTCGAATCGCTTCCGTCGGCTTAAGCTGACTCACACCCTGAGGCACGGCCTTTCATCTAATCGCCTGGCTCCGTTTCCCGATGATGCCGAAAATTCTCTGGATGCCACAATGAAGGCGAATAGGAAGCCAGCTGCTGTGTCTAATGGGGCAGTGGCACCCACCCCTGTTCTAGCAGGAAATGACATGAGCACTGCCTGGGCAGGCAAGACCAAAGATGCTGGTGAGTCATAGTTTCCTTAAAATCATGAATACATTTATGACATCACATGTCCATGACATCAGATGTATGATGTCAGATGTTTAGGGTAAATGTAGCTAGAGCCAGCTTTATGTTACATACAGCGTGTGAGCAAGGCAGTGTATAAATGTGACGTATTCTCCTTTTACAGGTCATTGCAGAGCTCCCTCAGAGAAAGATGACTTTCTAATAACCACAATGGTAGGAGCACTATCATGGATTATGGTTATTACAGTTTTAGTTGTGTTGTTTGACTGTTATACGCGGCTGTCTCCTTTAGCTAAGAAGCGGTGCGCCCCTGACTCGGCTGCCAAACGACAAGCTGAAAGCAGTGATTCCTCCTTTCTTGCCGCCTTCCAACTTCGAGCCGTGGAATTCGGACCGGTCACGCCTCCTCAGGGAGGGGAAGAGTGAAGTGCCCCGCCTGCCCATGCCACCACAAAGGAAGCTAAACAGCAGTGGAAACTCAGATATTGTGAGTGTCTTTGGGTGTGAGAGAGAGAAAGTTTGAGTTCAGGTTGGTGAAACCTGTCTTCTAACACTTCTTATGCCTGTCTTCAGTGCAGCCTTCTTGTTCTTTCTCCTTTTTTTTTTAACAGACGTCCATAAGTCGTGTGGTCAGCAGGTCCATCAAGTTTCCCAGCATCCCCAAGGGACCATCTTCGTCCTCTCCTTCCAACTCTGGTCACTACCACTCCCCCCACTCCTCTGGAGGCTCAAATGGAGTGGCAGGGCTCAACCGGGACTCTCACAACCGTTCAGGTTCCCAAAAACACATGAAGACAAAACACGCCACAACAATGGAAATGATAGGTAAACATAAATGAATGCATTGCACAGGAACTGCAGAACACAACACACTCTTGTCTCTTCCTTACACCAGGGGGCAGTGCAGACAGCGTTCTCTCCCAGATAGCAGCCCAGCGTAAAAGAGCAGCTGGCCTTATAGAGGTAAAGGCCCAAACTTCAGAGAAACAGCACAGCCAGATGCAGAGTCAACCCCCACCACCAGCTTCAGCACCTGGTCTGCCCCTGCCTGATGTCAGCCTTCCTGACATTCACTCCCATCCCAGCCTCGTCGCCTCCGACATTCATTCCAGAAAGGTCTCAACTTTGTTTTCTTTCTGTAATTACTTTCTGAGCTGCAGCTTTCTTTAACAGATTTTCTTTGACTGTAACTTTTAATGTTTTCTTGAACTTATTTTCTGTTGTGACTTTCATAATTGTGTAAAACAGCCAAAGATGAACAAGTGCTTCTGTTCCTGCTAGTGATCCAGTGCTTCTGTCCTCCCGCCATTGTCTTTTTTTTGTAGAAGATGGAGTTGAAGAAGAGACCTCAGTCAGGAAATTCCTCTACTTCCAAGAGCACATCGCCCACTCTAACACCTTCTCCTTCCCCAACACCCAAGCTTCCCCCTGCACCAGGAGACTCTCTGTCCTCAGCCTCTTCTCATCCGCGCTCCAAGAGCAGCGGAGGCTCCAGCAGTGGAACCATCACAGATGAAGGTGACAGCACATTTTAGTCAGCATAAACTCAGCCATTGTGCATAGACTATGGTCTTGTATGTACACCATGGGCTTTGATGTAAAATAAGTAAGTATGACTGTTGGGTCTAATTTCCCTTTGAACTTAATGTATTTTTTTCCTTTTTCAGATGAGCTGTCTAGTATTTTGAAGAAACTTTCCCTTGAGAAATACCAGCCTATATTTGAGGAACAAGAGGTACTCCATCTTTTCTTTCTTATCTTTTTAGCCATGCCATGTCAACCTTAATGCCCATAAATGCATCACTAAATCGTAATGCCAGAAAAGATTGCATGATGTTTTTAATCTGTTGATTAGGCACGTTTTATGAAGTGTTTTATCTGTGTTTGTTTTTTTCTCTGCCTCTAGGTGGATATGGAAGCATTTCTGACTTTAACAGATGGAGACCTGAAGGAGCTGGGTATTAAAACAGACGGACCCAGACAACAGATCTTGGCTGCCATATCAGAGCTCAATGCTGGAAAGGTACATTGGGTCAACATAGTGTTTGTGTTTATGCATTTCATAGCTGCTTCCAGCAATGTTTTTCGGTGCTCTCTCTGTCTAATTTATAGTGTTTCCACTTCAGTGTTTTCACTGTATAACAACAATATGTCATAATAAACTGCCTGAGCCACCAGAGATATGTAGAATATGGAAATTTCATTACAATGGATTCATACCAGATATCAATGTATATAAAGAACATTTACACAACAGCATTTACTAACTCTAAGCCTTCTTTGCCTGAAAATGTTCCAAATACATAAAGATTGCTATTGAATGTCATCAGGGCAGAGAGAGGCAGATCCTTCAAGAGACCATCCATAACTTCCAGTCTTCTTTTGGTAGCAGCGCCAGTAACCCAAGGCAACCAGGACAATCACGCTGTAAGTACCAAGACTGTGCTTGTAAACCTGAGTTTATGCAAAGATGACATCTTAATCAGTTTGTCTTTCTTCCCACCTTCATTCTTTAGCTCCAACAAGCTGGATGAGACACCAGGTTCGTTCCTCCAGCAAAAGGTAAACCCCAACGCCCTGATGCACACGAGGGGAGCACACCAAAGGTACTTAGAGTAAGAGTAAAATGCTGGTGACCCCCCCCTGCCCTGCCAAGGTGCGAACGGCATGGAGTCTTTTGGGTGTGTGTCTTCCTGACCACTAGAGGTCTTAGTGCAAGAGGATCCTGCAGCAAAAAGGCCAATCAGGTCCCGATAAACTGCCCATGTCGGACCCCCCTGGACCAAACTGCCTTAATCTATTCCTCCTGTGGATTAAAAAGCAGGGCTGGCTGGGTTCAGTGCCCTGCTGCTTTTAACAAGCACATGATGTCTGACAAATAAGGTTACCATGGTGTGAGATGTTCGAGGTCCGATGATGTCAGTAAACTGCATTACACAGGTGTTAAAATCAGGTACAATGAACTTTAAAGGTAATTAAAGGTAAATTGTTTATTTCTTTGGTTGAACAAAGGATTTATCGTAAGTAAAAGAAATTCTGAGCAAAAGTAATCCTTCTGTAGAAATAAATAGATAAAACTTTGTGCTTGTGGCCAAAGCTGACAAGTCTGGCAGGTAGTTGAGGAAGTAAGGAGATGCATCTGTGTAGGTTAGATTCTCTGTCTTGTTGCTTCTTTCAATACTGTGGATAAACAATTGTAAATGGTTTGATAACTTTCAATTTTCATACCTTTGTATATTGTGAAAACAGAAAACCCACTGCAACCTTAGCGGCAAAATATATTTTTTGTCTGAATAATGCAGTAGCCAACTGTACTGCTAAAGCAGCAGCTGGGTTAAGCAGAGAGCCGAGGATACTAAAAGACAAGAACATTAGACACACAGCAGAGGGAGTGAGTTTGAGTCACATTCGTTTATCTCAACGAATGTGAGAGATGCAGCAAATGTATTGTAAAAGTGGCACGTAAAGTCAAGAGGAAAGAACAGAGTTTATGAGTTTAACAGTAAAAAAAGAATCAAAGAGGTGTTAGCTAGCAAGACTGTGACCGAGGCTTAAAAGCTGATGCTATGACTGAGAAGGTGCACTGATGAGGAGAGCTAATGGAGAAGTGAAAGTGGAAAGGGACATCAGCCAGACTGTTTTTAGTCAGCCAGTCCCTGGGACTTCTTTTTTACTAGTTATGTGTTGAATTTACAAACCACTATGTACACAGATGACTTTAGTAAAGACTGTGCTGTCATGAATAAATAAAACATTATGATGATGTAATAACAACATGTATTTGTTTTACTGTTTAATATCTTATTGGACTTGAAATGAGGAAACGCTGGCAAAAACATTTTGGGAACATTTTATGAGGAGTATAAATTTAGTTTAAAAGAGGTACATTGAGCCATAGTTTCCACTGAGCCTGCTCCGTTTGGCCCTCTGGCTCCACCATGAAACATGGAGAGACAGATGGACTGCTATATCATTCCTAAATATCAGGGACTCCTAATCCAAGTCTTAAATTCAAATGATGGGCTTTGGTACTGTTTGGGATTGGTCTGTTAATGTGAGATGACACTGATGTAATATCCTGTTTAGTCATGTCCCGAGTCTGGGAAACATAAATTGGAGGATGAATCACTAAACAAACTGAATAAAAATGTGTGTCCAAAATGAAATAAAAACAGAATGCAAATTGTATTCAGCAGTGCCTCAGTTTAATAGCTGGAAACCAGCTTTCAGGTCCAACTTTGCTTGTGTAAGAACTTTATATGAAAACAAATTATGTAAAACCACCTTCCATCCACAAGATGGCAGCGACATCCAGTTGATGCTATAAATTATACTCTGTATAATACCTTGTCATGTACTGCACTGGAGGTTTCACATTTCCACGTCATAATTGTAAAAGTCTCTCTTTATCAAATAAATCTGATAAATCTAACAGCCCCTTCATATCACACTTTGCATAAAGATCTTTGTGCACAGTGAGGCTCATACAAGAAGGGAATAAGTAATAAGGCAATAAACCAAACGTTATTTTTTTTTGTACTTGAGAAGGGCTTAAAAAAAATCTGTGTTTATTATTGTAAGGGACCAGTCAAAGCACATAGAGGCACAGGTATAAATTTCAAAAAGTGGGTTTTATTGTACCCAGAAAGACAAAAATGATATAAAAAATACAAAACAATGAAAATATGTTATTTTTATAAAAGAAGTGGGCACATAAAGGAAGTCAACTAAACACAATTCTATTAAAAAAAAAAAAAAATACTGCTTAACAAACTGACCTAACCAAATAAGAGAACTGAAACTATATACTAGCAGAGAAAACCATTTTAAAGGGGGAAACTTCAGAGACAATAACTAAAGTTAATACAAAGAAACCCCATTTCCCCCCATGCTCTCACAGCAGATGGTTCAGTCGTTTTGCTTGGCCTCTGCACTTCAACCAGCTCCACCCTCAGCACACCTTTTGCTCAAACCAGGAAGGACTGGAGCAGCAGACAGGTAACTCAAAAAAGTAGAGAAGAAATGTAGTTAATGCAACCAAAACAATGTGCATGGTATCAATTCAGTTCAGTTCAAGTTTATTTTTATAACACCAAATCACAACAACAGTGACCTCTTTTTGTGACCGCTTTTTATAAAGACCCTACAATATTAGCGAGGAAACCCCAACAATCAGACGATCCCCTATGAGCAAACACCAGATGATGGTGGGAAGGAAAAACTCCCTTTTAACAGGAAGAAACCTCCAACAGAACCAGGCTCAGGGAGGGGCAGTCTTTAATACATACCTGTAATCTAACTACTTGATTTGTGTCATCTGGCTTCATAGATAAATATAATTGAGTATCATCTGCATAACAATGAAAATGCATGCAGTATTTTCTAATAATATTATCTAAGGGAGTCATGTATAATGTAAAAAGTATTGGTCCCAGCACAGAACCCAGTGGAACTCCATGACTAATTTTCATGTGTGAAGAAGACTCCCCATTTACATGCACAAACTGGAATCTATCGGAATACAATGTTGAGTCATAAAGTGTATTGCAACAAATCAATCACATTAACTAAACCAAACAAGTTAACTCTTTGCTGTGTAAACTTAAAAGTGGGAATGATGTTGAGAAATGAAACCTTAAATCTATGTCTGATTTATCTAAGTGTACAGAGTGGATGAATATTAGCAAATTGTTATTTCCGTTGTGTAGTTATGGATACAGCCGTCACAATTGTACAATACCCCATGTTAATATTGACTGAAATACACAATGCGAACCTGGTTTCTGTCCTCACCTCCTCAAAAATCAAGCACATAAGAGGCACAGTCAGATATTTTTGTGATATGAAACTGCTGTGAGCATGTGACAAAGATCAGCGGAAAGATGTGTCTGTTTAAAACGATGAGCTTTTCAAACCACATTCTCTGAGGTTCATCGACACAGACGATCCCCAAACATGACCAAATAGCAATGCACTGGCATTGTTGAAATCATTATTGATGACCTGGATATAGACTGGCCCGACAGGCAGGCGACAAGGTTCCTGTAGAGTTTAATGAAAAGCATCACTCAGTGGAGGAAAGCAGTCCTCTCCAGGACTGTGGCAGATTGAGTGCTCAGTCATGTGTGAGCTGTAAGAAAGTGGTGGGGAGAGAAGTACATTTGGAATATATTAACATCGCTGTGGCATGTGGGCAGCAAATGGAGTGACTCATTCAATTTCCTCCCAATTGTTTTCACTCACATAAGGTTTCGATTGGATTGAATAACATTTAATAATATTGTTTGTAGCTGTCAATACAGTAGTCATGCAGTAGTGAGGAACAACAGACATAGATCATAGACGCAAAATAGTTCAAGGTGAAGATGACATTTCTTGAATCATTAACACAACAGAAACCTTTTTCTGTTTGATCTAAAATTAATTAGTAATTTTTAACTGGATCTCTTACTAATATGGCCCTGGCTGTCTTTGCCAAGATTTCTCCCTCATAGGCTGAAAGTGGTCTCCTGTCTGTGGTAAAATAGTCTGACTGGAGAAACCTGAGTCTCTCTTCAATGTCTGCATTAATTCCTAAACATCCCCAACAGAGATCAGTTTTCAGTTCAGTAGCACTTTTCTGATTTCCATTTCCGGTGCTTTTTACATAAATACAGTTATGTAAAAAATAAAGTTTTCTTTACAGTCCTGTGAAAAACTAAGTACACCCCATGATTCAATAGCTTGTAGAAAAAACTTTGGTAGCATTAACTTGTAATAATTTTTTGTACGACTTTATCAGTCTCTCACATCAGTGTGGAGGAATTTTGGCCCACTCTTCTTTACAATGTTGCTTCAGTTCAATGAGGTTGTGCCATTCATTGTTTGTGCTTATGCACCAAACGACAGTTCAGAGTACCCAGCCTTTTGGAGTCGCTGGGTGGAGTGCTGGAGGGTGCTCCATCTGCTGACTCCGTCGTCCTACTGGGGGACTTCAGTGCTCACGTGGGCAACGACAGTGAAACCTGGAGGGGCGTGATTGAGAGGAATGAACCCGAGTGGTGCTTTGTTATTGGACTTCTGTGCAAACCACAATTTGTCCATATCGAACATAAGGATGTCCATAAGTGCACGTGGCACCAGAACACCCTAGGTCGCAGGTCGATGATTGATTTTGTAATTGTATCATCAGATCTGCGGCCTTATGTACTGGACACTCGGGTGAAGAGAGGAGCTGAGCTGTCAACTGATCACCACCTGGTGGTGAGTTGGATCCGGCGGTGGGGGAGGATGCTGGACAGGCCTGGTGCACCCAAACGACTAGTGAGGGTGCGCTGGGAGCGTCTGGCAGAATCACACTATTCAGCCTCCCTGGGAAGGTCTATTCCAGGGTACTGGAAAGGAGAGTTCGTCCGTTAGTTGAGCCTCAGATTCAGGAGGAACAATGCGGTTTTCGTCCTGGTCGCAGAACGCTGGACCAGCTCTTTATCCTCTCGAGGATATACGAGTGTGCGTGGGAGTTTGCCCAACCAGTCCACATTTGTTTTGTGGACCGGGAGTATAGGGTGTCTGGCCTGTTGCTATGGGCCATTCGGTCCCTGTACAACTGTTGCGAGAGCTTGGTCCGCATTGTCAGCAATAAGTCTGACTCATTTCTGGTGGGTGTTGGACTTTGCCAGGGCTCCCCTTTGTAACCGATTCTGTTCATAATTTTTATGGACAGAATTTCTAGGTGGAGCCAAGTAGCGGAAGGCTTCTACTTCGGTGGCCTCAGAATTTCATCATTGCCTTTTGCGGATGATGGGGTTCTGTTGGCTTCATCAGGTGGTGGCCTCCAGCTCGCATTGGAGCAGTTCGCAGCCGAATGTGAAGTGGCAAGAATGAGAATTAGCACCTCCAAGTCTGAGGCCATGGTTCTTAGCCAGAAAAAGGTGGAGTGCCCACTCCGGGTCAGGGACGCCCCAAGTGGAGGAGTTTAAGTATCTTGGGGTCTTGTTCACGAGTGAGGGGAGCGAGAGATTGACAGATGGATTGGGGCCACGTCTGCAGTGATGCGGACGTTGCACCGGTCTGTCGTGGTGACGAGAGAGCTGAGCATAAAAGCAAAGCTGTCGATTTACCGGCCAATCTACGTCCCTATGCTCACCTATGGTCACGAGGTTTGGGTATCGACCGAAAGAATGAGGTTGCGGATACAAGCGGTGGAAATGAGCTTTCTCCGAAGGGTGGCTGGCCTCTCCCTTAGAGATAGGGTGAGGAGTTCAGTCATTCAAGAGGGGTTCAGAGTAGAGCCGCTACTCCTCCACATCGAAAGGAGCCAGTTGAGGTGGTTCGGGCATCTGACAAGGATTCCCCCTGGGCGCCTCTTGGGTGAGGTGTTCCGGGCATGTCCTACCAGGAGGAGGGCCCGGGGTAGACCCAGGACACGCTGGAGAGATTACATCTCTCGGCTGGTGTTCCCCCGGATGAGCTGGAGGAGGTGGCTGGGGAGAGGGAGGTCTGGGCTTCTCTACTTAGGCTGCTGCCCCTGCGACCTGGCCCTGAATAAGCGGAAGAAAGTGGATGGATGGATGATTCTTTTCTTTTTCAGCCATTCTGTTGTCGATTTGCTGCTGTGTTTGGGATCATTGTTCTATTGCATAACCAAATTTCAACCAAGCTTTAGCTGTCAGACAGATGGCCTCCATTTGACTCTAGAATACTTCATTCAGTTCATGGTCGACTCAGTAACTGCAAGGTGCCCAGGTCCTGTGGCTGCAAAACAAGCCCAAATCATCAGCCCTCCACCACTGTGCTGACAGTTGGTATGAGGTGTTTGTGCTGATATGCTGTATTTGTTTTTCGCCAAATGTGATGCTGTGCATTATGGTCAAACATTTCCACTTTGGTCTTGTCTGTCCAAAGGACATTATTCCAGAAGTCTTGTGATTTGTTCAGATGCAACTTTGCAAACCTAAGCTATGCTGCCATGTTCTTTTTAGAAAAAAGAAGCTTTCTCTTAGCAACTCTTCCAAGCAACCCATACTTGTTCAGTCTTTTTCTAATTGAACTGTCATGAACTTTAACATTTAACATGCCAACTGAGGCCTGTACAGTCTGAGATGTCGCCCTTGGGTTTTTTTTGCAGTTTCTCTGAGCATTGCACGGTCTGACCTTGGGGTGAATTTGCTTCCACTCCTGGGAAGATTGTGGCATTGTGTTAACACACACCTGAATGCTCCAGACCAGCAAACTGCCAAAACCTCTGCTTTTATAGAGATGGTCACACTTGCTGATGATCAATAAATCAAGTGCATTTGATTAGTAGCACCTTACTGCTACTTACAGCACCTGGCAGTAAGGGTTTGCTTAGTTTTTCACAGGATTACATAGAGTCCTATGAAAACTTTCTTTTTCATGTGGCTGGTAGTCTATTCCTCTTAAACAGTGCTGAGGACAAACTAAGACAAAATTCACAAAAGTGCTGCAAACTCTTGAGGAGTGACTTGCTTTAGACCCCGGATCAACTCAAAACCAGCCAGTTTCAAAGCTGTTTCATCTGTTTTTCAAAGTGCTAGAAAAACGGAACTCAAATGGTGGATTTATGATAAAAATTATAGACTCTGCCCATCCCAGTTTATCTAATCTGTTAAAAGGCATACGTGTTTTTTCCGATTAAGTCCTGAACTGAATGACTTGTTATGGTTCTCTGTGTGTGGAGATATTTGGGATTGCAAGTGACCCAGTCTCTGCCAGTGGTGACACAATTTGCCTAAGTTAACAGATATAAAAGAATTTTCCCAGCATTTGGAAGTCTTCCCAAAAAGCTTTGTTCCTTTACCATGAAATTCACTTTGTGGCCATCGGCCTCTGGCTGTACAAGCCAGTGCGGTTGTCAGAAGCACATCACCTAAGGCAATAGCTTTCCTACATTGTGTGCGTATGTGTGCGCGTGTGCATCTT
This sequence comes from Paratilapia polleni, assembly GCA_015106735.1. Classification (NCBI taxonomy): domain Eukaryota; kingdom Metazoa; phylum Chordata; class Actinopteri; order Cichliformes; family Cichlidae; genus Paratilapia; species Paratilapia polleni. Next base: position 17,674 of record VUQI01015125.1, read on the forward strand.
GTGATGCCTCTGTTGTGTAGTGAGGAGCAATGATTGGAGATTTGCAAGCCTCTAGAGCTTTTGTTCCTTAACAGTTTGTGTTTTTGAATTACCTCTCTTGCCCACTGAAGACCTGTCAGTTTGCTAAGAAAAGTTGAAGTATATCCAAAAAGCAGGGTACATAACTATCATAGCCCTGTGTATTGTTGTGCAAACGATGTACAAGTAAACAGTTGCTGCCTGAGTTCACATTTGCGCTCCACTGTCAACATTCATCACTGCAAAAGTGACTCATTTGCTTGCAGGGTTTCCCAGCATCTTGGGTGTTACACAACACCGCGGCCCTCTCTGTCGGCCTCTCTGTGCCTATTTTTTTCTGTGCACTTCACACAGATAGAAGCAGAACCGCAGCTGTGGGATGGAGCAGATTACAGAGAGATTGATGGGAGCAGAAAAAGGAGACAACCTCCATCTGACCCTTGTTTTGGCCATAAAATGACCTCTGAAAAAGCCAAATCCAAATATCAACAAAAGATTATCCCCCCTCAGAGTTCCAACACACAGTTTTCCCTCTCAAACCAATTGACACAGATCTCGATACAGGGACTGACAGAAACGTGACAGCAAAGCACGAGTTTGAAGATGTGTTCTTTAATGTTTGGTTCCCATAGGCTGATTTTTCTGTGTTGTGTGTAACAAGCAGAAATGTTTAGAGCTGCAACATGTCTGTCCTGATGTTGAACTGCACCATATTGTATGTCACTGTAAGCTGGAATCAAGTGTATGCTGAATGTAGTATTGATCTGCAGGCAGTCTACATGATACAAGAGCACATATCTGAAACATTTTAAATGCTTTTGATTCACACTTCATTCCTCATCATTCTGAGTGTAAATGAGCACAGCAGTTTCACAGTCCTACCATAAACTGATCTTTGGGATCTGTACTGACCCCTGAATCACTTTCAGCGAATAAGTTTTGTGGTCATACATTGTGTCAGATTGTTTTTCTGCATCGTTGACTTTTTCAATCTGTGTCTTTTGCATTTGTTGTCAGATTTTGTCCCAGATTTGAGGTGTGGGACAAAATCTGACAACATGAGATCAAAGCCGATCTGTTCATTGTCTCCCAAATAAACATAAGTCTGTTCAAATGTGGTATTAAACACTTCAGGGTCAGTGTGTGATTCTTGCAGCTTTTCTGCACATGTAGGAAAAAGGAATAGATAGAAACCTCGCTATTGTTTTGTGCACATGCATGCTTACATGTGTGTCTGCGCAGTATTTCCCGCAGGGCCTAACTTCTCAACCTCCTGAGCTGGTCTTTTGCTTCAGCAAGTCTCTGCTGTCATGGCTTATACTCTGGCTCCACAAATCCTGACAACACAATTTGTGCTTTTCAATAGCACTTGTCAGACTATGAACTCTCCTCATACTCTGTAGTTCAGGGTCCACTGTAAGTGGGGTCAACACCTCTATTGACTTAACTTTTATAGGGATTGGACAGAATGACGTCTGAGAAGAAGCTTTGTGCTCGAAACATTGCACGACAAATAAATCCTAACATGAATGCGATCAATCTGTTGGATAAAATGTAGATTTCAAGTTGTGCGTCTTGTTTACGTAACATTGAGCAATCATGTAGCACATAATGGACAAAGAGCTTGCTCTAAATGACAGTGACAGTGAGGGGAAATGAGTGTATGTTTGGTACTTTCCAATATCGACCTTCCCATCAATTATAAATGTCCATTAGAATCAGACTTGTCATGTTACAGTCTCCTGAAATCCCACACTGATGTCAACAGAGACATCTTAATCAATGAAAGCCACACTATTGCACCTGGCAGATGGCTTTCACTAAGTCCTATTTGGCTTGTTGGTCAATCTGAAAATTCTGTTTAGCCACATACACACGCACGTCTTAATGTATGCACACAGTAACTCACGCGCAGAGCCGTGCGCCCACGCACACAATAAAGAGTTGCGTGCAAAGGTCTGCCCCAGCAGTGCTGCCAGAGCTCTAAGCCTGGGCTAATCTGGAGGGCAGCTTGGACAGCAGTGCCAGTGGATTTGCATTGATACCAAAGCTCCCTGTAGCTTTAATGGTAGCCACTGACAGTGTTTACATGACCTTAGGATCTCTTTAGATCCCCAACTACAACAGTCACAACAAATAAAACACCTCCCCGGGTGGACACTTTCATACAATAATACACTACACAGCCATTTGTTCTGTATATGGTGCAGTCTGACTTTCTGTGTACTAAGAATTACAGATGACAAATTAAAAAGTGTCTTAGCACGGTGTTTGGCAACCAGTTGTCACCTGAATAGCTTAAATGCAGCTTAGCACTGATTCTCCAAGTCTCTTGAACTCTTACCAGAAGGATGGAGGAGGATTCTTCTAAAAGATATTCCTTCATTTGGTGTTTCGATGATGGTGGTGAAGAGGGCAGTCGAACATGTCAATCCAAAGTCTCCCATAGATGTTCAACTGGGTTGATAAACATCATTTTCATACTGATCAAGCCATTCAGCAGAGCCCTCAGGTGATTACCTTTTATCTCATTGGTTCATTATAGGATAACAAAACAGAGTAATTGTGTCCCCCTCACTGTAAGGACCAAGAGTTCAGGGTTTTTTTTTCTTTTATCACTCATCGATATACATTCCACAGAAATCTAGAGACTAGGAAAATTACTGACAAATGCATCTTGTTATGTCAGCCCTCGAGCACGAGGCCACTGCTGTCCTTGCTTGTTGTTTTATACACTGCATACATTAGTCCTGACATTATTGAGGACCAGTGGTGATTAAACAGTGATTTACTCTGCTCTCATCCTGCTGCCAAAACGCTCACTGGCTGCTGTACGCTGTCAGACGGCTTCATTAGCTCACAGATTAAAGTTTTAGTTAGACAAACATTACTCAGAGCCTTTCAGAAATAATCCTATTGGGTGACATAAACCCTGCTAGGTTGAGCCACATCAGATCACCACTTCTTGTCCATGTGGCTCCAGAGTATCTTGGTATATTCATAATGTGGTTAATATATTTCTGTTTAACTCCACGTGGCCCTTTTCTTGTTATTTTCTCTGCTCTTGAGCAAAAGGGAGTTTCCAGTGGGAGCTGTCCATCAAAAGAATAGG